>PVIY010053391.1:0-14704 GCA_004026745.1 Myrmecophaga tridactyla | reverse complement strand
CTCCATTTGTAACCATAGCATGCTAATTAAGTCAAGGACATCAAGCTTTCTCTTCTTCCAGCACCACTAGGTTCGATGCCCAGACTGTCTGTTTTCTGCCATATGGGGAGGTCTCCACTTGAAATTAAGAAGAACCAAACAAATATGCCAGCCAATCTCTTTAAAGTAGTTTTTTATTTTTTTAAGTTTTCTACCGGGAAGCGTGCCTTTGGCTAGCCCGAGCCATCCAATATGGTGGCCACTGGCCACATGTGGCTCTTTAGATGGAAATGAATTAAAAGTAAAGTGAAAATTCATTTCTTCAGTGGCACTGGCCACATTTCAGGTGCTCAACTGCCACATGTGGCTAATGGCTATGGCTTTAGACAATGCAGATACCGAACATCTCCTTCATCGCAGAATCTTCTAGCACCCAGCACTGGCTGAAGGTTCCTCTGGGCATCGCCAGGGTGTACTACAACCGCAACTGCGCTTCTACGTCTATCCCACAAGTTCTGCAAAATTTGTGTGTGGACCATGCTCTACATTTCTCTGAAAACAGAATCCCTCTCCTTCTCCTTTCTCCGAACTCATCTCATTCCCCTCCTCAATTTTTGCTGCCCTATTTCCATTATTATTTCAGATAGGCCCTCCCACCTAAAGAAAAAAAATGGGGAGAGACGTGGAAAAATCACCGCCTTCATTTGCCAATTGTCTTACATTTGCATGACCAAGTTTTTGAAGGTGTAAATCCCCCCTTTAGGAGTCTAAATTTGTTTCATTATCACCATTAATAGCACGTCTCATATTTACATGGTCCTTGACAGCGTATAAAGAGCTTTCACCATATCCCTGGGAAGGCAGCTGGTAGAAAAGGTGTCAACACTTCCCTTACTACCAAGGAGAAAATAAGGCACAGAAAGTGAAGTAATTTGCCCAAGGTCATGGAAGGGTTTGCCCTCACATCCAGTTTATTTCATTAGCCGCTCAGCTTTGTTTAAAACAAAATCTCAGTCCCAGGGTTTCACCTAAGCCTGATTGATTCCCCACACCTGGAAACCTGGATATTCACACGTGAACTACCTAGCACATAAAACTGGCAATAAACTGCTTTCACCTAAGTGCTGGTAAGAATGTCTGCGTGGATATAAGTTCCTCCAAAATAAGAAACATTTACCCCTCTAATCTGTTTCCCACTGTAGATTCCAAAGCTATTGCTCCCTTTATTTATTCCGGTTATATAACTGCGTCCACGTGAGACAACGAATGGAAGTAAAATGCTTGGTGGACTGCACAGCCCATAAGAATGTTAATATTAAAACCATTCTTTCACGTCTGTATGCCTATACTCACCCACAGCACCTCCCTGGAAACATCTTCTCTCCCCCGCTCCACCCAACTCCAAAGCCACTTTTGCATCTCAGAGATCCGTTCCTTTTGGGGTCAATCACTCCAACACCCTGAACAGAAAGGCAAACACCCACAACCCTGGAGTGGACCCTGTGTGTGAATTGAGGTTTTGATCCTAAATGAGCACCTCTAGGTTCAGCCGAACCTACTCACCGGGTGACTCTAGGCCAGTTATTTAATCAGCCGGTGCCTCCCTGTCTTCAAAGGTAAATGATGCTAATAACAGTCCCTACCGCGGCGGGTGGCTAAGAGATGAAATGAAATACAGAACTCAGTAATTGCTGGCAGCCACTGCTTTAATGAGTCAGTGTTCAAAGCAGTCAGGCCAATTCCGTCATTTAATGAGCACCTACTATGTGCAGGCACTGAGCTAGGCAGTGGCCAGACAGACATAAGCAGAGGTCAAAGTGTCAGGGAACTTGGTCTAGAAGGACAGCTGACACTCTCAAAGCCCTGGAGAGCAGCATATCCTAAATTTACCTACAAAGTTCTGGAAGCTTCCCAAAGTAGGGGGATGGTCTCCCTTAGTTCTCAAAGGATAAGTGGGAATTTTCCTGGAAAAGAAGAAGGAAAGGACAGAGCAAGGGAAGAAACATTCCCTGCAAAAGAAACAGAATTAGCAAAGGGGAAAAAAAAGTGCAGGAGAGCAGGCTGTATTCTAGGCATAGGAGTCATTTTGTTTATACATAACATATACCAGGCATATTTGTGAAGTGTGAGAGCCGAGAAAGCAAGGTGGCCCTTCTTATTTGTTTCATGAGCTGCAGAGGAAGGTCGTGGGAGCTCAGGGTGGCCCAAGAACAGCCCCCACTTCCACTTAGCCATGCTGCAATCCCAGCATGACCCACAAGACAGTCATCTGGGATGTTTGCTTGAACCTGCCAATTCCTGGGCCCCACCCGAGACCCACACAAGTCTCTGGAAAAGTAGCCCAGGAATTTGCATTTTAGCACACTCCCCAGAGGACACACATGCCCTCTAAAAAGCACACACAATGAGACTGGAGAATCCCTGCACTAGATAGGATTCCGGGTCCCTCTGAGCCTTGGAGGCTGTGACCTCAGCAACTTCTCAGGCCTAAAGTCCATGTCTGGCTCCTCCAGAAGTAATCCCTGGTGACAGGCGCTCACAGATGGGGATGTGAACTGACGCACACTTACTGGAAGGTATTCTGCAGTGAGTTTCAGAAGCCTTAAAAAAACACGTACCTTTGACCCAGGATAAACCTTTCTGGGAAACCACTGTTGTATATCAGTATCTATACAAAGTATAAAGCCATTGCAGTATTGCTTAAAATTAGTGAAAAATTGGAAGCAGCCTAAATGTCAACCGTAAGGAACAGGCTCCTACCTCAGGGCCTTTGCACTTGCTCTTCCCTTGCTTGGAATATCCCTTCCCCAGTACCCAGATGGTTCATGAATTGTGCTCAAATGTCATCTTCTCTGTGAGACCTTGCCTAACCACTCTACCTAAAAACAGTAACACCATTCCCACTTTATTTTTCTCCATTGTACATATTCCTTTTAATATACTAGAAAATTGATTTATTTGGTTAATCTGTCCCAGGAGAGCAGGGATTTGTGTCCATTTTGTTCAATGCTATTTCCCCAGCACTTAAACAGAACCTGGCACATCGTAGGCCCCCAAATATGTGTCTATCAAATGAATTAACGACAGACAACCAAAAACAGAACACTACCCAGCCATTAAAACCACAGTGCTTACAATTACACGCACGGGAAGTAAGGACACTATACTGTTAAGTGAAAAAGGAAATTTCAGATACACAAAGCCACCTGACCCTTTGTGGAAAAATGTGTGAGGCTCCCATGAGTGTACATAACCTACTTTGTGATCAACTCATTATGGGTCAGATTCTTCCTTCACTGAAGTTTCTCATTTTCTTCCATTAACTTTATATGACTTGCATAATCTTTCAGAAGTAATCCCTCGTGAAATGCTCTCAAAACATTTGCTATATATATATATTTTTTCTTTTGGAAGAAGCTGCCTCCTCAGCAACTTAATTGGGGTGTCCCTAATTAAGGCCAGCACAACATCAAAGAGGCCTGGTTCCAGGGGACCCTCGCTCCGGGTCAACTTCTGGTTTCGAGACAACTCCCCTTCTTCTGCCAATATTGCCGGGGCCTCCGAGCTCGGACGCTGTCGGGCCTGGCCTTCGGTGCCCCCTGGCTCTGCTCCCTGCTTCCTATTGGGGTGCCCGTCCAATTACTCAGGCCCCGATCACAACCTGCGGGAGAGTTCACTTTGAAGGTTCAGTAAACAGTCACTTCAAAACAAAGAGGGACCATTAAACCAGACTCAAAGACTTCCTTAATGGCTGCGTGCTCAGCTGCAGGAGACCCGGCTCAGGCAAGCCAGGCCTCCAGAGCCAGAGCGAGGTCTCCCTGGGAACTGGTCCCGAAGCATTTCCAGCCCCCGACTGCAGAGACACCCCTCCAGCTCTCTGTTTTGCACTCAGTCGTGTGTGATGGAGCGCCCGCTGTTGCCAGGGTAACCCTTGATGCAGGGGGGCTCTTCCAGCAAAAGAGATATGTCATGTAGTTGCCACCTTAACCACGTGAGGCCTTCGGGCCTGCACCCCACCTGCTCCCCACTTCCCTCTGCTGATAGGTAAGAGGAACCCGGGGGCTGGGTCCAGTGCCCAATGGCTTCATGTCCTCGGCTGGATCATATTCCTCTTTGTACCCAGTGAGACCCCTTGAGCTTCTCCAAGGAGCTCAAAAACGAGCCTTGAATTTTTATCAATTTTATCCGGCTCATTCTGAGTCCTAGAGGTAGCGCTAGAACAATCAGAAAAGCTCTCAATAAAATACACCCATTACAGAATCTAAGAAGGAAGCCCCAGGATGCGTTGCTGTGAAGGCCGGCCCCGCACGGTGGCTAAGAGCACAGGCTCGGGAGCCAACTGCCTGGTTCAAATCCCAACTTTACCAATTACTTGTGAGCTGTATGCCATAGGGAAATGACTTAACTTCTCTGCACCTCGGTTTCCCCAACTGTAAAATGGGTGTGATGATAGTAAATGAGTCAGTATGTATAAAGTGCTTAGAATAGTGCCTGGTGCATAGGTAGGCCATAGAAATGCTTGTTTAATAACTGAAATAAAACTCAGCTCCCAGCTGCAGTGTCAGCTGTACCAAAGGTCCTCCCTGGATCTGCTCCTCCCACAGCTGAGCCTCCCAAGGGCCCCCACAAAGTCTTGTGCTGACCTCCATCACAACACCGGCGACACCCAGTTCTAATAACCTGCCCCTCTTCTCCACTAACGTCTTCAGGGCAAGGCCCATGCCCACCTCCTTCACAGGCGCAGCTACACTGCCCAGCACATGGGCCAGCCCAGAAATAGGGCCTGTGCTAAGAATTATTCGGATGGCGCCAACAGAGACACATCTCCTTAACTACTTGCTGGTAGCACTTAGCTTCCTTAGCACTCACTTTCTGCCCTTTACATATACTTTCTCATTTAATCCTGGGCAACTTTACGAGGCAAGTACGACTCCCCCCATTTTAAAGATTAGAAAATCGAGGCTCAGAGGGTAACAGAGTTAGGAAGTAGCAGAGCCAGGCTTTAAAGCCCCAAAGCAACTATTTTGTAGGAACAAAGCTAATAAATACCAGGGAGAATTGAGATAGAATGTGAAAAATGCCTTAAGGGTATCTCCCTTGGTGGAGGGAGGAGGCGCCTGAGAAGGAGTAACCCTTCTAGAAGGTCCTGGAAGGCGATTTCACCAGGCAGCCCTGGCAGAGAAAGGGTGTGAGCTGCGTGGAGGAAGCGGGGATCCAGCGAGGAGGGCGTGGGCCACCCGGCTGAGGCCACATCACAGGGGACACGCAGGGAGGCCCGGAGCAAGAACTCAAACCCGGCCATGTAGGGAAGGAAGAGAGAGTCAGCACAAAGCTGCTGCTGCCGTCTAGGCTAGAGGCAAACGAGGTTCACCTTCCCTGGCGGTCACCCCAGAAAAAGAGGGAGAGTCAAATGATGCAGGCTGGAAAAGACGGTCCTGACAAAGCAACTCCTCATCCCTCTCTCTGGCCTCGACACCTCTAAAAGGCTTTTCCCCCTTAGCATTAAAAAAAATGCCCTGCTGACCGTGGCTATGCACCCAGGCTTCACCGACCCCTGCCACCCCACCCCCGCCCCATCATTATATCCAGAAAGTGGGTTTGCAAATAGAGAAAGTGAATGCAAATAGACCCTGTGGGGCCAGCTGAGGTTATAAACTCAGTTTCTCCACTTTCTGAGACTTCACGGCAAGCTCTAAATATAGCTATGCAAGGGGTGGGGCAGCGTCCGCCCTAAGAAGTGGTGGAGATAATTGCTACAACACTGATTTTAAGACTTCAAAACATTTCATTTCCAAATCCACAAAGCACAATAATAACAGCAGCTAACATCTGGGTGCAAGTTTGCCAGGCTCTGCGTGAAATCCTTCACAAGCATTACCTCTTTTCAGAAGCCTCATGACAAACCCTATTATTTTATTTAGACCCATTTTACAGGAGAGGTACGTCATTAGATCCATTTTACAGAAGAGGGAACTGAGGCTCGGAAAGGCTAAGTAACTTTTGTTCACAGGCTTTGAGAGCAGATCCATTTGACCCCAAGGGTCGGCAGTGGCTCCAGAATTCCTACAGGAAGAGTTCAGGGGCAGTGGGAGGTGGTCAGGAAGCTGTGCTGCAAAGCAAGCACATTGTTTTCACTTGGAGAGTATGCTACAGATCTGCCCTCTGCAATAGGGTAACCATTAGCCATGTGTGGCTATTTAAATTTAAATTAATTAAAAAATTTTTTTAATTAAAAATTCAGTTCATCAGTCACACTACCCACAATTTGGCTTAAGAGTCACAAAAATGGCTAATGGCTAACATATTAGGCAATTTGTATCGCTGCCGAAAACCTTATTGGGCAACTCTAGTACAGATCAATGAAAACAGCAGTCTTAGGTAAGACTGAGAAAACACTTTGAGAAGGGCTGAAATCGTGTGATGGGAAGCCTTCTAGCTCAGTGGTTCTCAACCCTGGCCACGCACTAAAATCACCTGTGGGGGTTCTTAAAAATCCCAGTACCCAGGAAACATCCAAGAAGCATTGGATCGAAACCTCTGGGGAGGGGTCCCCACCTGCCCAAAAAGGCACACCCGCCCAGAACCTCATTCTCTGGCGAGATCCCCTCTTCCTGCTGTGTGAAGGGGGCGGGGTGGGGGGCCCCAGACAAAACCTGCCACCCCCTCCAGCACGCGGGAGGCTGCCGATGCTGTGCAAGCTAAAACTTTTACTGCTGTCCAAATTCTTTGAGGGAAAGAAAGCAAATAGAAAGAGACACACTGCTCCAAAGGCACTCAATTGATTTTTTTTTTCACCACTTAAACTAGACAGGAAAGAAAAACCACTTAGAAACTATGACCAAAGCTGGCTATGCCAAGAATTGGCCCAGGAAGGCGCTTTTTCGGCAATCCCATCAACTTCTCAAAACACAGACTTGTAATGGGTCTCCCGACTCAACTCCAACCAGAGGGGCACCGGGACGTAATTAAAGACAGAAAGCTCTTTCAGAGGAAGATTCCAGGTCTGGACACAAAACAAGTTCAAGGTAAGGCAGTTCTCTTTGAGGAGTCATTTGAACTTTGGGTGAACTTATTTAATTCATATAATTGGAGAGGGAGGATGGGGGAAGCCCGGCCTGCGCTGGCAGCCCAGTCTCAGGGACTGATGGAACCACTGGACCTATAAACACCCCGGCCGACCTGTCTCGGAGAAGATTCCGTGTGCTTTGTGTGGGGACAGGGAGGGGCACCCAAGGCCCAGGGCCATGGCTTCTCTCCCCTCTGTGATCTCCAGCACAACAAAAGGAAAGGGGAATGCCGAGTTGTCTGCTGGAGAAGCCTGGTGAGTGCGAAGAAGAAAGGTAGTCACAATATGCCAGTAGAGCGTCATTTAAATTACTTCCACAAAAGTGACAGCTGGACCCACCCAGCCCACAACCGTCCTTAAAGCTTCTCGGTTCAACCTCATGCCTCCAGGCCAGCACAGAGTGAGAGGCCCTGACGCCATCCTTTAGGCCATCCTGTAGCTCTCGGAGGACCCAGGCAGGTGAAATGCCATCTTCTAGAAATACGACCCCCGCATCAGCCCCCACCTTAGGCATGTTCTAAAGGGCTCCTGCTTTGGGGGCAAGCACGCCAAGGTCAGAATACCTGTTCCACCTCACTGTGGAACCAGACAAGTTACTGAATCTCTAAGCCCCAGTTTTCTCATCTGCAAAATGGGGGCTGATGCAAGGAAGACAGGAATCATTCACACCAGCATTTCCTCACTAAGGTCCTTCCTGGTCCCTGTCACGGGATGCAGTGAATACTGAGCACCTTCTATGTGCCAAATATTTTAAATAATCAAAACCCTGAGATTGGCTCAGCAGGTAAAAACCATGGCCATCTCCCAAATCAGGAGCAGGAGAGGTGAGAGAGCCCCTGGGTTGAGCCTTCCCAGGCCAGCTGGATGGGCTGCTCTGGGACAGATTTTGCACTGAGCAGGTTTCTGTTTATTCTGCAGTATGTGTGTGAGTGTGTGTGTTTTAATGGCACATACTCAGATGGAACCTTCTGCAGTTTCTAATTCGAGGACCTCAGCAATCAAATACAAGCTTCCTTAATGCTCAGCCAATTAATTTATCCCTGTGTTTCTCCGATTTGCTACTTAATAAGGCCATATCAACAGTGCAATCTGCAAATCTGAGTTAAACTCCTTAAGGCAATAGTCAGTTCCCTCAAAGAGGCCTCATATACCTCTTGTCTGATGTCCTAGACTGCTGTGTCCTCTGGCTTTTGCTTGGTTTGGGGGAGAGGTATTTCTTTGTTTTTGCAGAGGTGTGGATCTGGGGGAGAAAAGTAACCTGAAGGCAGTTCCGAGAAGTAGCAGGGAACTCAAAATGATCTCATTTTTCCATACACAATTCAAACATCTAAATGGTCTCACTACAGAAGGAATTTTGCCAGCTCTCACCCATCCCGGGAAGATAGAAGAAATCTAGATGGGAATTATAGATAAAGCATCTAATGGATCAATAGTTTCAACCTTTTCTCCCCCAAGCATTTTAACAATCTCAAATGAGCTAGCCAAATCGACAGATATCATTTTAGGTTTTTTCCCTTTCCTTCCAGCCAAGATGCAAAAGGAGAGTTCAAAGACCAAGAGGGGAGCCTGCATAGAACATACTTATACTAAAAACTGTTCATTGTTTATCTGTAAGTCAAACCCAGCTGGGCAGTCTATATTTTTACTTACTGAAATGGCAGCACCTGCTTGATGCCTACAACATAGCTAACGCTCAATAAATACTATTGAATGAGTATGTGTTACTCTAATAAGAGCTGGGTAATGGGTGAACCATGCAAAATTCAAACTCAGCTTGCCTTCCATGCAAACCATGACCTAAGAATGACTTTCTCTCTCCAGCTGGGGCATTACTAACTGAAATTTCAGAACCTAAAGGTTCAAAGACTCAAGTCACAGGTTCTAAACCATTTGGTTATATAGGATGTGTAAGGGGTATGCCCACAGAAACACGGAAGCCAAGCCAAGACCAAAGACAACTTCTTTCTAAACCAGGAAAACAAGATCTGCACTTAAAAAACCAAAGAGATTGATCTACAACAGAAGATGCCCTAAATCTGCGAGCAGGCACCCCCCCCACAGATGGTTTCCCACTGTGGATTTTATGACATCTTTACTGTGCCTTCTTCTCCCAAGGGCCCAAATTGAGGAAGCTGTAAAACACTGGACAAACACAGCCATTTGTGAAGAGAAAAGCCAACATGGGTCCAGCTGTACTTTTACAAGGACTCTGTCTGTCCTGCCTTTGTATGACTGCCCCTGTTGACACAGAGTAGCCTTCCTCCTTCAGAGCACCTCACCACTGGCTAAGGCCTTGGCTGGGTCTTCTATATGTTCTTAGAGAAAACTTTTTTATAAGAGTCAAAGGGAAGTCCTGCAGGGACGGATGCCCTTCCCTGGGTTGGAGCACAAGTTCCTCCCTTTGTAGCTGCCATACTGTACTCCCTGTGCCACCAGCCAAGGAGTGCCCCAAGGGCAGGCACTGTGTAACTTTAGATCTTCCCAACCCAACAAAAGGCATCCACATAGTAGGTCTTCAATAAGTATCAAGGAAATGGATCTCTCACCTGATAGGAAATCCAAAACCAAGGTAGTGGGAGAAAAAAAAATCCACCCTGAAATCATTATCATTATGTGCCCACTCCCCACGTTCTTAATCTTACGATAAATGAGGGAAAATGACATGACATGTCTTGGAACCACAAAAGATTTCCATGGAATTCAAGAATTCCCTTCAGTGGTTCTAATTTTAGCAGGAACTCAGGAGAAAGGATACCGGTGGCTAACAGGTGAGGGGTGGTAGAGAGGAAGAGAACAAGGCCCCTATTCTGCCGGCCACAGGTGCTGGTAACAGGACACCCCTCTCTAAGCTGAGACCTGGGGTGGAGGATTCAAGGTGTGGTTTGGTTTTTTTTTCATCCGCAGTCACATTGTATAACCCCAAACACACTCTCCTAACCCAGTGCAAAGTCCTTGCGTCAGGCCCAACTCAGCCCCTGACATGCTGATTCTTGAGCAACAAGGGTGAGGAAAATATTTGATTTTAGCATCCAACTCTTTTTTAACCTAGTGAATTATTAAAAGAAGAAAGACATCCACAAGGTGAGCTGCCCCCGAGCTTGGCAAGCAGAGTCTCCCTGTCTTAAAAGCTCCCCAAACATCACCACATTCCATGCTGGCTCAGTGACTTAAATGCCGAGGCCCAAATTTGCTGTTTCCAGCATTTTGCCCATCTTTCCCAGGACTTAGATGGAAGCTCCAAAGAGATTGCAGAACCTCCTCAACGCAGTCAGCACCACCCAAACATCAGAAGTCAGACAACTGGCCTTGCAAACTCACTCGCAAGCTACCGGCCAGTGTTCCCCAGAGGAACCAGCTATGGGCCCTCTATTCAGCCACACTAACAATCTGTAGCCCCTTTCTTTTGCGACCAACTCACTAGATAGCTTGTAGAACGAGGGCACCGGTGATTGAAGCCAGTGGGATGAAAGCAAGCTAGTAAGTGATTCTGCATACCACCATTCATTAGAGACCCACACCTCAGTACGGTGGAGGGAAAAAACCACGAGCCTTCCTCCTCAAGGAATCAGTAAGTTATTTGAATAGCTGTTGCCTGCCTTCTATTGCACTAGGTCCTGCGATAGAAAAGTGAGGGTTTCTACCACAGCCCACCTCCCCCGTCAAGGGTAAAACGTACACCATAACAGCCGAGCATTGGACAGATGAAGTTTCATTAGAAGAAAGCAGGAAGAATCTGCTCTAGTTTTTAGGTGTCTCTGAGAGTCTATGGCTTTAGAAGACACCTAGGGCTAGATCTTGAAATTACTCCTTTTTTATCTCACCCTCCAGAGAGGAAATTTACTCCCTTCCTGTGCTGTTAATAGCACTGCCTTACTTTTTGGAGAAACAAATGCTACTGATGAAACATTTTTCCTTACCTTTTTCCCACCCCAATTCAATATCACTTCTAAGAAAGTATAAAAATTTTATCAAGATGGCATTTCAAATGGATTTCCAACATTGACACTTGTCCATTGAAGCAAAGAGAAAGGGAACCATCACAGGAGTTCAGAGAAGAGAAAAAGAGGACAAGCAGGTCCTTGGACAGTTAGCTGATTTCAGATATTCAAAACTGACTTATTACTGGTGACTTCATACATATGCATACTATATGCTCTTATCCTCTGTACTGTACTTGAGATCTATGAAGTTCCTTTTAAAATATCACCATCATCTAACCCATGAAGAAGTCTTTAAGGAAAAAAACCTCCATGAACATATTCAGCAACTGTCTTATGCATAAACAATCCTGGAAACCAGACACCCCCTTCCACCTTTTTCCTTATATCTCTACTCTTCAAAAGGCTGCAATTCAGCAGAACCCAAGGCTGTTTCAGTCTTCCACCTCACATTGCTTTTATAATCTTTTATTGCCAAAATAAACATACCCCCAAATCTCTTTTAAATAAGTGCCACCTTCCCTCAAGGTACTGGGAAAACCCTAGGAAAACTCCAGGGGAAAATGCTCAGGGGCACTGAGTTATTTTTAATTGGAATGTTTCAGAGGGAAATGAACTCCACCTTATCACCAATGGGTTCCCAGCCCCAGCATCATGCAGGGAGGCCATGGGGTGGCAGGTGGAAAGCAGAACAGCCCTGCCTTTGGGCCAGGGGTACCCTCTGAAGGGTTTTGCATTCAAACTGGTGAAATGGGAAGGAGTGAGTCTGGATTCTGGATAGAAAGAACAAAGAGAAAGAAGAAACTCCAGATGTGAACATTCCCAGTCTGCAATGGGCAGATGGCTTAGAGTCACTGAGCTCCTTGTTACTACAGAGTCACTGGAATCACCCACTGATCTCCCCAAAAAACACAAGCAGCTTTCCCAACACATCTCAAATTCCTCCCCTGGTAATTAGAATAATACCCGGTGTGTGCCTCAAATCAAATCTTGTTTGATTAGAAGGCACGTAGAGTTTAAGTTAACAATAAAGAAGGCCCTAGACTCCAAGGAGAGACAGCAATCTTTGTCTTAAAAGAGCACTTCAATAATTCAACATGGATTGGGGGGCAAAGGAATGAAAGGGTTGTCTGTGAACAGGGAATAATCCACCTAATCCCAAGTGGCAGGATTAGAGGCATTCCTGGGCAAGCAGAGTCTCGCTGCAGATTATGATACACAAATGTCAATTTTGGACAAAAGGCATGAGCTTTGTAGAAGGTTTTCAAAATGGACAAGGCCAGGGCAAAAAAGTTCAGCCTGGGGGAGGTGGCAGTTGGTTCTAAAAGGGGGAAGCAGGCCATGACAGCTGAGCATTCCTTCCCAAAGACATCTTGGAGGCACAGACCCTCTCCAAACCTTACGCTCTACCAGACAAAAGCTCTTCCAGGCGCCCAGGCAGCGGCTGAAGAGGGGCTGTCCACACCCACACGAGGCAGAGCTTTCCAAACCTGCCCACTCTTTTGGAAGCCCAGCTTTTAATTAAACACCACCTCCCCGGATCTGCTGAGGCAAACTGGGGCTGGGCTAGAGCCAAGGAAAGCTCCCTAAATACACATGAAAAAATCCCCCCTTCCCCCCACCGCCCCCAATTCCCTCCTCCAGCCAGCCTGCTGCTGGTTATAATTCCTCTGGATGAGTAACACGGGCCCTGGTCTATCTCTATGCACCAGAAAATCCACATCTAAGGATCAGGTTATCCTGAGTCCCACCCTTTGCAGGAAAAAGCCAGGGTGTTGTCCTCCACCCCCAATACACACACGCGTGCATGCACACACACACACAAAATTCACAATCCTTCTAAGAGAAAACCTAAAGTGTGTGCTTGAGTGTGTGTTCTTGGTGAGGGATATAATTGGTCTGGGGGTCCCCAATCCTGCCTTCAGGCTGGGAGCCTTAGCTGGGGGGGGGGGGAACGTGGGAGGAGGGGAGTCCCTGCCAGGCTGCCCAGGGAACTTCTGCGCGCCCCCTGGGAGGACAGAGGGAAGGCATGTCCAGCCTCACCAGCTTCAGGGCAGCCTAATTTGCTCAGAAGCTGTACAGGTAGACCTGAAAGCCGTATATATACAGAGAGAGGCCTCCCTCTCAATCTCCCAGGCCCAGGGGCTACCTCCTGCGGCCGAGCAGAATTCCCCCCTTCCCCCCCATTACCACCACCGCGCCGGAGGACCCCACGCCGTCCCAGGAGGAATCAGGTGTCTGCCGGGGCATTAAGCCTCAGTCCGGCGACAGACAAAAGAAAACTTGACCCCGGGGCCCTGAGACCCCCGGAGAATAAAATGGTGCCGTCCCCTGGGACAATGAGCAGGGAGATGGCAGGGGGCATGGAAACCCCCAGAGAAGCCGCCCGCCCGGTGATCCAGCAGAGCCCGGAGCAGCGCCCCTGGTGAGCAGGTGACACAGGGCCGGAATGCTCCCGCAGGTGGCGGGCGGCCACCGCTCAGGCAGGGGCAGTGCGGCTGCCCCGGGTGGGGGCGAAGCCACGCCGCGAGGTCAGTGGCCGCCGCCGCCGCGCCCCCGCCGTCCTACCTTCATGTCGCTGATGATGGTCTGGAAGAGGCCTCCGAGCGCGCTGCATTCCTTCTCAATCACAGCCTCCATTTTCCCGGCGCCGGCAGGGAGAGGACACACAATCGGGGCCGCCTGCACTGCGCGCGGGGCCGGGGCTGGCTCACCCCGGGAGGAATTTCACCCTCCGAGCGACTCGCCTCCGAGCGACCCACCTCCGGCTCGCAGCCTCCTCTGCAGAGGACCGAGTTCACGAGGTTGGCTGTTCTATGCCAAAAATAATAATAACAATAATTTAAGAAACCAAACCGCTCGATAGCGTTATTCGCCTACATACAGCTCCCGGCTCCTGGCCTTAAAAACGCCCGGAGAAAATTGACAATCAGGCCACCACTAGTGCCCACGACGGGAACGGCAAAGCCCATCTTGATGCAGAGAAAACCACCCGCTGACCCGGGGCCAGCGCCATTGAAAAATGCAAGGTTTTTAAAATCAATAAAATTTTTTGAAATTAAAAAAAAAAATCGCCAAATAGCAGAGTGGGTCTGCTAGCTGCGCTCGGATCTGTTGCTCGCAGCCCCGGCCGCCGCCTCCTTTTCACTCCTGCGCGCGGGGCTCGGGCGCTCGCTCTGGCTGGGCTCCCGGGGACGTTCCGAGGGGCGCACGCGCGCTCGCGGCCGTGCGGCCGTCGCGGGGGCGCGGGGAGGGCGCGCGCTCGCGGGCCGCGGGCGGGGCCCGGGAGCGCGCGCCCGAGAGGTGCGTGGGGCGCCCGCTGCGCAGGAGAGCGGACGAGCGGCGCGGGGAGGATTCCCACCTACCCCACCTCCCCGCCCGGGAACCTTCCCCAGCCCAGCGCGCACCGAGCCCCCCCCCACTCCCCTGGCCGTCCGTGGTTGCGCGCAGAGGGCGTGTCAGCCCGACGTGGCAAGCACCCACCCCACAATGGCTGCGAGCGCCCGGCATGGAGGGTGCTCCCGCTGCTCCCCGGGGACTTGCAGTGGCACGCTTAGCGCAGTGCCCGGCTTGTAGGGAGCGCGCTCATAGGGCGGGAAAGCTGCTCCTTGCAGCTTTCTGAGAAGAGGCCCGTCCTGTGATGTCAGGACTGCAACGCCAAGTCACGATTGCAAACAGCCAAAAATGTCATTGAGGAGAGTTTGGAGGGTGTGTGTGTGTG
>PVIY010053390.1:0-14691 GCA_004026745.1 Myrmecophaga tridactyla | reverse complement strand
CCGCTCACCATGTACCACTGCTTCGGGAACCAGGGGTCTGTGGGTACCACCGAGGAGCGCTTCACTCGCCGCTGCAGCGTCTGCTGCTCAAACCACTGAACCTGGAAGATGGATGTGTTGTGGGCAGGGCCCCTTGCCGCCATCTGCCTTCTCCCCAGCAGCTCCACCCTCAACCCACTGTGCTTCCAAGGGCCCTACTGACAGCAGTTACCCCTACAGGGTCCGCAGGCTTGGGGGGACGGGCCTATGTAAGCGTCGCAGGCCCGCACAGACGCAGGTTCAGAGAGACGTGCGGATGAGCTCTCCTCCACTTGCCCCACTCCTGGTGGGGTGGGGGGGGGGGCAGAGGGAGAGTGGAAGGTGGGTGGGAGGGCTGCAGGCTTCCATGTGGGTCCTTGCCCCATGTCGATCAGGCTTGCTTTTCAGGGTTCCCACCTGCCTGGGGCCATTTCTTCAGCCAGAGGAGGTCAAAACCACCGCAGTCACCTTGCCGTTCCAGGGTCTCAACTCACATGCACCATAGGCCCTTTGCATGCACCATTCTGCCTGTTCTGGCTACACTTCCTCAGACTTTTGCCCTTGTCCCACCCCTTACCGCCTTGACCTCCCACTCCCTGAACCAGCTCCTGAGGACCCCACTATCTCAGCAACTGGGATCTTCTCCCCAATTGCTCAGCTCCAGACTTGGGAACCGGCCCTGAGTTCTCTACCCGACCTGGCAGCCCACCCTGACCTCTCTCCTGCAAACCATCTAGCGAACAGGGCCCATCTTTCCATCCCCAGTGCTCATTACGCAAGCCGTCACTCTCCTCTCCCACAGTCCTGCTTCCGTGGCTTGCCACATTCGGTCTCCACTCCTCAACTAGGTGGGCTTCAAGGCCTTTTCTCGACGGGGCCCAGGTGCTCCACTGAGCGTCCAGAGATGGGGGTCTGGTCCCCTCCCCACCAATGACTCACTGGGGGGCTTCAGGCATGCCCCGCACCCTTTGGAACTGCTTCCTCTTTCAGAACATGGACCAATTCCTTTTCGCCTCCCAGGGGGTAGGGGGTAGCAAGAAGCTTTGCCTGCCTCTCCCTGTTGGAGTAGCTGGGACCCTTGACCCCTAGGGTGAGCCAGAGGTGGGGAGGGGAAGTGGCATTTCCTAACTCTCTGGCTCAATCGACATGCCCACATTATCCCTGCCCCCAACACACACTGTCTAGATGTGTCCAGACTCCCAGAGGGCAGGGGATGGCCAGCGGTCACACAGGCAGGGAAAGCAATCACAGGAGCAGACGGAGCCAGGAGGGGACGGGGACCCCAAGGGGGCCACCAGCCTCCAGGTCAGGCTCACCTTGGGGTCTTTCTTCAGGCGCAGGCGGTGGCCCCAGTGGGGGTTCAGGGACTGCTGGGCCACACCCCGATGCCGCAGGTGGAAGTACTGCCCGTCGTGAAAGATCTGGAAATGTTTAGGGGCAGCTGCATGGCTTGACCCTGGTTCCCTGCTGCACTCCCCCCACGGACAGGTATCCAGTGCCCTTTGGGAGTCCCAGAATCTGCAGTCGGACGAGGCAGGGGAAAGCTGGGGGGGTGGGGGTGGGGGTGGGGTCCGGGGCCGCTCCCGGCTGTCTGGAGTCTGGCCTGCTCCAGCCACATCCCCTCCGGTGATCCGGGTCCCACCCACCTGCCCCAGGTTGACGAAGCCAAACTTTCGCGCCAGGCGCTCGGCCTCCTGGGGCCCCTGGGACACCCGCACGGCCCAGCTGCTGACATAGATCGGGACCCGGGCTAAGGCCCGACCCCCAGCCAGGGGGTCAAGGAGACCCAGACCCAGGACTAAGGCCAGGCGCAGCCAGAGAGCAGTCCTGGCGGGCCGCATGGCGGCGGGGGCGGGGCCGCGGCGGGGGCGGGGCCTCTGAGAGCCCCTCCCTCCGGCCAAACCGCCGAGTCCGCCCCGGCGCTCGCCCGTCCTGCCCCCGGCGCCATAGCAACCCTGAAAGGCTTCAACTCCCGGGAGCCCTTGCGACCCCCTCCTCAAAGGGCGCGAGGACCAGACCGAGCTGAGGAGGAGGGACACACGCCTGCCCCAGCCCCTGGGCAGGCCCAGACTCTCTGGAGTCTCCGTCCCCTCATTTGGACAATGGCCCAAGTGCCCTGTCAAAGAGAAACAGGTTCATTGTAGCCACAAAGGACCGCCGTCCATGATTTGGCCCCGCCCACTCGCCGCCACATCCCTCCTATAATTAGCCTTGCCTCTTCTCCGGGCCAACCAGAGTTGTTCTTTCGAGTAATCCCGCCCCCTTGGATTAGCTCCGCCCCGCTTCCTTTATGATCAGCTCCGCCCCCTCAATGGTCTCACCAATGACTACCTTCCTTCCGCCCCGCCCACCGGCAGCTCCACCCCTTCAGCGGCGCAGCCAATAATCCCCGTCCTTGGCTCCGCCCCTCCAATCAGGTACGTCCCTCTCCCGCCCGGCCAATAGGCACCCTCTGCCGCCGCGCCCCGCCCCCTCCCACTCGCCTCGCCGCCGCGCGGGCGGCTGCGGGCCAGAGGGCGATGAGGAGGGGGCGAGGGGGCAGGCCCCACCTCCTTTGTCCGCCCTGCCCTCCCATTGGCCGGCGCGGGGGGCCGGGGGTGGAGACGGGCGCGGAGGCGGAGCAGGGTGGCGAGCGCGGGGCCGAGGGGCGGCGCCGGTGGCGGGGCCGGTGCGTGGGGCCGCGGTCGAGTGCGGACAGCCAGCCCCGGGCCCGCCGCTGCCATGGACGGTCTGCGCCAGCGGCTCGAGCGGCTTCTGGAGCAGAGGAATTTGGCCACCGAGGTGCTCGGCACGATCGAAGCCAGGACTGGTGTCGAGAAGTGCTATTTGGCCGCGGGTGAGCCGTCGGGGGGCCGCCGCCCCGGAGACCCCGGGCACCTGACCTCCTCCGGCCTGCTACGGTGGAAGGGCCGGACAGCGAGGTCCTGGGGAGAACGGCTCCCTCCCCTCCTTGGGCACCCTGGGTGCCTGCCAGGCCCAAGTCCGGTTTCTCCAGTTGCCCGGCCGTCCCAGGGGGGGAGAGGGCGGGCACGGCTGCCTGCCCCCTGCCGCCCCGCAATCTCCGTCCCCGCGGGGACCCCAGCCTGGAAGCAGGTGTAGCGACTCCCCGTTTTTCCGAGGGGAAACCCAAAGCCAAGCGGGCAAGTGTCCCCCAGCTCAGTAGCTTTGTCTGAAGGTGCATAAATATTTGTGGAGTCCGGTCGTTTGACAGCTGTGTTGGGGTGGGGGTGGGGGTCGGAAAGGGGCTCGTGGTAAGGAGCGGCGTGATCACGAGCTGGATTTCAGACTTCCCTTCCAGTTTGTCCTGTCCCTTTCCTTGGGTGACCTCGGTGGCCCCCGCCCCTCTCCACAACTCTGTTGTGGAACAATCATATCTCCCTGTGTGCTTCTTTAGTGCTTCCCTCCCCCGTTTTGCGGCTCTGCTTCCTTTGCCGCCTCTTCCAGGGAGCCCCCCTGGAATGAGTTACAAGAACATTGTGGGTAGATGCTGTGAGCCCATCTCCTTCCATCTCCATACCAGTTAGGGGATTCCCTTGCTAGGTGCCCCAGGTATGATCCCCCGCTCCCGGAGGCCCTGGGTGCCTGGCCTCGTGGGGCCCTCAGCCAGGAGCATACCTGAGCTGTGCCTGCTGACCTCTGCCCTGGCTTCCATTCCTTGCACCTGTGGGCAGGCAGTTTAGGTCACAGAACTCCAGGGAGAGTGGCAGCTGGGAGGGGCCAATGGGTGCCCATGTGTCTCCAGGGAGGAAACTGAGGCATGGGGGGCGTGACCGCGTGTGTATGGGAGGTCTGGGGCACCCTTCCCACCACTACCAGGTCCCATCTGTTGCTTATCCTTGGGGCACACCCCCACCCTCCAATCCTGATGTCCCAGACAATCCACCCAGTGCTGAGGCCACAGGAAAAGAGATTTGGGGGAGGGGTGCCCCAGAAGAGTCACTTCCAACCCCCAACGATCCCTGGAGGAGGGGTGACAGCCCCCCCAAATCCTTTGCAAGAGTATGAACCCCTTGGGCTCTTACCCTGCCCCCAAAGACCAAATCCTGCCCTGTCAACCAATGTCCCCAGGGGACAGATGAAGAAACTGACTCGATCAGGGACCCGGATTCTGGGTCCTGCCTCGTGGCACCAGCCAGCCCCAGCCCCGCCCTGCTCCTGACCTTGGACCTGCAGATAAAGATTAATGCAGGAGGAGTTGGGGGAGAGAGCTGCCCTCTGTTCGCCAAGGTGGCCTTTATCTCTCTCTCTAGCTACTGGGCTTGGGGAGGGGGGCGGAGAAGGGGCTCTAAATGCACCTGAGAAGCCCAGCGCTCCCTGTGTGACTCTGGGCAGGCCCCCTCCCTTTGAGCCTCCTGTTCCCTTCTGGCCATTGAGTGAGATGAGAGAGGGAGGGGCCCTGTACACACTAAGCACCTTATTAACGCAGCAGTTATTGTCATTTTCAGAGTCATGTTCAGGGTTGTGGGACCCCTGCACCCCACCCGCACCCCGCACGCCCCTTCCCTGGGCTGCATCGTCATGGGCGCTGCACAGGCAGGCAGAAAGCAGGCGGGGAGTGTTCTCCTATTGAGTCCTTTTTAGTTAACCCCATGGCATCCCTAGGAGGTGGGGCTATCACCACCCCATTTACGGATGGGGAAATAGGTTTCAAGCAGGTTTCAATGCTCATGGTCAAGCACTGAGTGAGGAGAGGAGCCAGGGCTTCTTCTCACAGGTCTTGGGGACCCCAGCTCCCAGCACACTTCACTTCTGTAGGGTTCGTTGCCTCCCATTGATGATCTGCAAACAGATGATTCAGTCCCCAGGAGACATGGCCAATGTCGGGACTTTTCCTGTTTGTCCCCTCTTGGGGGGCCTTTCTTAACACACAAGGGATCAAGTCTTAATGGCAGAACGGTCTCATTGATGGTTTCTCCCTTCACTCATACCAAATTCTGGTCTCTTGTTCCCGGCCCTGCTCATAGGACCTGGGACAGACGATTGCAGTCGCCAGATGGTCACTTAGTCATTCAATAAACAGGTCTCGGGCAATGATTCCCTGCCCGCCTCACTGCTCGGATGTGGTGGTGACCCGGGACTGCCATCCCTGCTTGGCCATGGTGGGGGTTGCCCAGGCACTATCAGGGCCCCTGCTGACCTCTCGAGTTGTCCCCTAAGCCCTTGGGGGCAGGTAGCAGCCTCATGGGTGCGTCAGCCAGGCCCCGGCCCACCACCCCTTCTCCACAGGTGCCGTAGCACTTCTAAGCCTGTATCTTCTGTTCGGCTACGGGGCGTCTCTGCTGTGCAATCTCGTCGGCTTTGTGTACCCCGCCTATGCTTCGTGAGTGCGCCCGGCCGGCTGTGTGCGGGGCGGGGGCAGGGGTGGGGGCAGTGAGCGGTGGCTCCCGGGTGGCCCTGATGCCAACGCCTGCTGCAGAATCAAAGCCATCGAGAGCCCAAGCAAGGAGGACGACACTGTGTGGCTCACCTACTGGGTAGTATACGGCCTGTTCGGGCTGGCCGAGTTCTTCAGCGACCTGCTCCTGTTCTGGTGCCCTTTCTACTACGCGGGCAAGGTGGGTGCCGGCAAGGCGGGCATGGCCGGGCTCACTGACAACTGTCCCCAGGTTACACTGGGCTCGGGTGTTTCTGGAAGGAGCTGACCACCCAAGCTGGGGGCCTGCTGGAGGGAAGGAGATGAGTCTGAGAAGCTCGAGGGGGCCGGGCCTTACCTCCTCGAGAGGGCGGGGGTGGGGTGGGGGAAGAATCAGCCCCATCCTAGGGAGTGTCTGACATGCGTGGCCCCCAGTGGCGTGTCTGGCAGCCGCGTGTGCCCCGCCCCGCAGTGCGCCTTCCTGTTGTACTGCATGACTCCCGGGCCCTGGAACGGGGCGCACGCGCTGTACCGTCGGGTCGTCCGCCCGCTGTTCCTAAAGCACCACGAGGCCGTGGACCGCGTCGTGAGAGAGCTCAGCGGGCGAGCCCTGGACGCTGCGGCCGGACTGGCCAGGGACGGTGCGTGTGCGGCCCTGCGGCCGCCTGTCTGTCTGCCTGTGTCTCAGTCTGTCTGCCCCCCTCTCGGCTCTCAGCCTCTGTCCGGGTCTCCCAGCTCTGTCATCTTGTCTGTCTGATTTAGTCTGTCTGTCTGTCTCTTGGGGTCTCCTCCCTGCCCGTCTCTTGTCCCTGCCAACTGTCTGTCTGTACCTCTCTCGGGTCTCAGCTTCTGTCCATGTCTCCCAGCCCTGTTGCCTGGATGTCGGGGTCTTTGTCTGTCTGTCTCCTGGGGCCTCTGTCCTTGTCTCCCGGCCTGACCCGCTCTCCCTGGCTCCCAAGTCCTGCTCCTGCCTCTGCTGCCTGCTGTCCCCGTGTGGCCCTCTGCTGCCCCCTCACTGTCCCCCTCTCTCCCCCACGCTTGCGGGAATCAGTCCTGGGGATCCTGGCCCGGAGCCGGGCTCTCGTCACCCCTGCAGCGGCGCCCCCGCTGCCCTCGGAGCTGACCGTAGTAGGTACTACCCCTGGGAGACAGAGTACATGTGGGTGTGGGTGTGGGTTCCGGTGTGCAGGCTGGTGTGTGCACGTGCATGCAGGCTGTGTGTTCACGCACATGTGGTGTGTAGGTGTGTGCAAATGTGGGCAGCTGTGCCAGTGTGCCCTGGGGTGCTGGTGCCTGCAGGTGAGACTGTCCCTACAAAGCATGGCCAGCCTGGCAGCCTCCATCCCACTCGGGAAGCAGCTCAGCAGGGGTCCCAAGGCCCAGCGCCCCCTGTCACCTATCCCCTCACCTGTCCCTCTCTCTGCAGCCCAAACAAACATGACCCCAGCGCAGAAGGAGCAGTGAAGCAGCTTTCCAGCCCCTCCAAGGACCTCCAGGCGGCTGAGCAGGGCACGCTGGAGCCCCAGGCCTCGTCCGAGTCCGAGTCCGAGTCCCAGACGGACTCACCGGCGCAGTCCCCGGCACAGTCCCCCACGCAGCCCTCGCAGACACCCCCGGCCCCCCCGCCTTACTCTCAGACACAGCTGCCCACGGGCTCCGCCAGCGGCCCCCAGCTGACCAGCAAAGCCCGGAAGCAGAGCGGGCTGCCTGGCACACACCCCGGAGGGTTCCAGGCTCCCCCCGGCCGGCGGCGCACGCGGATCTCCACGGCGTCCTCCGCCCCGCCCATGTCACCCAACAAGAGCTTGAGCCCCGGGCAGCCTTCCAGCGGCTCCCCCAGCCCCACGCCGCCCCTCGTCCAGACTCCCGGTGGGAACACCCTCCGGGCGCACACCCCTAGCAACGCCACCAAGACCCCTGGTGAGACCCCCAGCGAGACTCCTGGCGAGATGACCAGCGATGTGGCTCCCAAGTCCAGCCGCAGCCCGTCCAGGAGGTCCTCGCCGCGGCCGGCCACCAGCCCCTGCCACTCTTCGTCCTCGCTGGACTACACGTCAGAGTCCACCGCCGAGCTCACCTACAGGTGGCCCCATCAGGACCACGGGCCCCGGTGCCTGCGGCACTGCTGGCAGCTGAAACACCTGGCCTGCTGACGTGGGGGGGGCCAATAAACACATCTGGACGAGCCCGCCCCCTTGTCTGTGCTTGGGGCCAGTAGGCCCCCCAGAGGCTTGGGGTGCACCGAGGTGGGGGGGGGTGCCCTGTGCATTCAGACCCCCTTTTCCAGGAGGGGGAACTGAGATCCAGGGAGGTGGAATTGGCCGCTCCAGGTGACCCAGGAAATGACCATTCTCTTCTCTACCCCAGCCTCATTTGGGTTTCCCCCGCCCTGCCCAGAAGCAGATGCCAAGATGAGGCTTCGAGGGCAGGTAGTTTATTTCAGAGGTGACCCCAGGGAACCCCAGGGGGAAGCTGGCAGAGGTTACTCATTTGAGCCAGGTACACCTGCGGACAGGTGCAGCTCATCTCGTGGGGAGGGGGGCCACACATCTCGGAGCCATCACACCCTGTGAGCAAGGAGGCCGAGCTGCCTGCCCGCTCACCTGCACCTACCAGCCTCCGGTAGGAGGTGTTCTCAGGTGCATGATCTGTCCACCCTGGCCAGCCCCTCCCGCAGGCCACCCGGGGCCCAGTGACTGGAGAAATCCTTCTGCAAAGGGGTCTAAGAGCCCGAACTGGAGGTCAGACTGGACTTCATGACATTTGGGACAAGGGATAAGGGTGGGGCACTCACAGAACCTTCTAGCATCTTCATTTCGTTCTTGCAAGCCAGCACAACCCTGATAACGAAACCAGGCCAAGGCTGTAGGAGAACACCAGATCCTAGCAAATCAAACCCAATGGGGTTTAAAATTCAGAACTCCCCACGTCCAAGTGGGGTTCCCTGGAAGCAGAACTGGAGTTGGGAGAAGCAGCTGTGTGGGGAGGTGGGCCCAGCCTGACCCCATGGGGAGCCCTGGAGTGCAAATAGCACCCCAGAGGTAGGGCCACCTGGAGTCCAGGGCTTAGGGTTTGCTCCCCCATATCTGCCCTCCCTAGGGAGGGGCTCTAACCTGGCAGCATCTCTGAGAAACAGCTGCCCCCCACCCCCAAGCTGAAGGTGAACCTGGGGGTGGGAGCAGCTGCAACGGGGTGGGGGGGGGGTCTGGGGGGACCCCACAGCATCCCACAGATCCCGCACCCCCGGCCCTTTCCCTCCAAGTGCTGCTTCTCCAAGCTTCTAGTTGGTCCCACATTCTGGTGGAAACATGAGCAGGTTAGAAGGGTAACCCACATGCACCCATGCTAGCATTGCCCAATGGTTCTCAACTCGGGGTGACTCTGCCTGGGGGCCGTGGATTCGGCTCTCACGTCAGGTGGATCCTGCAATCCTAGGTGCATACCTCCCCCCTGCCCCTTCCAGCAGAGCCAGCATCACCCCAGTTATGGGGCTAGCGGCCCCATCAGGGGGTTTTCCAAAGAAGGGGTGAGCCACCAACGCTCCCAGGGAAACCACCCCCTGCCCCTCCTGAGCTCAAATGGGGTTGGTGACAGGTGCCATGATCAACATATGACACATTAGAAGTTGATGGATACAGAGGACAATGTGGGGCCGGTGGCTGGGGGGCTGCAGGGTCAAGGAAAGCCCCTCAACGGTAGTGACCCTAGAGGAAAGCCCAGTGTGAGATGAGGGCCCCATAGCAACAGCGAGTGCAAAGGCCCTGAGGCCAGGCTGGGGGGGGCGAGAAGGAGGTGCCACCTGGCAGGTTCCTGGAGGGAGTGGCGAGGACTTTGGCATTTCCTGGTTGGAGAGTTTGTTGGGAGGAGGGGTTGGGGGTAATCATTAATTAATCCCCCCTCCCCCAAATCGAGTCAGCAAACTGCTTATCACTGGCAGGGCTGCCAGGCCCCAAGGGGCCCCCACGCTGTCCTCCAGCGCGCCATGGTGAGGGTAGTTGGTGAACCGGCCCAGCTCTGCCTCTCCCTCTCCCAGGAGGGGGTCAGCTCACCTGGTGGGGAGGGCTCAGGTGGACGTGAGCACACACCTGTCCCACCAGGTGGAAACAGTGTTCACTTTAACCCCTTAAGCTCTTTGTGAGGGGGGGGAGTGTTTGTTTCTTTTAATCACGTTAACATATACATACTAAACGTTGCCATTATTTTAAGTGTAATACAGCGGCATTCAATACATTCAAGATTTTTGGCACTCATTGTCCCTGTCCACGATCAGAGCTTTTCCATCAGCCCAAACAGAAAACTGTCCCCATTAAGCATAAGCCCCCATCCCCACCCCCTCATCACCTCGATTCTTCTTTCTGTGCCTACAAATCCACCTACTCTAGATCCTCGTATAAGGAGAATCTCCAACAGCCATCCTTCTGTCTGGTTTCTCTCACTCAGCATGTCTTCCAGGTTCATCCTTTTTGGAGCCTGCGGCAGAGCTTCGTTCCCTTTTGCAGCCGGATAACTTTCCAATGCATGGGTGGACCCCATTGTCCAGCCATTCATCTGTTGGGGTGCATCTTCCTCTGGGCTGTCGTCATGCTGCCCTAAACACGTGGACACCAGCACCTGTCCGGTCCCCGCTTTCCGTTCTTTGGGGTCTGAGCGGAGGAGAGGGAAGTGCCGGGTCACAGGGTAGCTGTATGTCCAGCCTTTTGAAGAACCGCCAAACAGTTGTCCCCAGCAGCTGCCCCATTTTACATTTCCCGTGGGTTCCGATCTCTTCCCATCCTCACCAGCACTTATATATATATTTTTCTTCTTCTTTTTTTTTTTGCATGGGCAGGCACTGGGACTTGAACCCGGGTCTCCGGCATGGCAGGTGAGAACTCTGCCTGCTGAGCCACCGTGGCCCGCCCACTTGTATACATTTTTATAATAGCCATCCCAATGGATGTGAAGTGGTATCTTGTTTAAAACGTGAAAACAGCCACACGGTGTAATATTTGCGCCTCCTAAGTGCAAATGTCAGCTCCTACATGAAGTGCTTTGCAGAATTTGAATGTCTTTAAAATTGCAATGTATTCTCTTTCAGTTGCCCGTCGTGGTAAAGCTAAAGAACGAGTTAAGAAAGTGATGCATGTTACCTCTGTGTAGCTGACCCTCTCTGGGGTGCCCCGGCTGTCCTGCCCTCCTGGTCCCTGCTGCTCGGGCTCCTTGCTCCCACCTCAAGAGCGTCCACCTCCACCTGGGCGCTTGTGCCAACAATCAGGGAGCAGGCGCCTTGCACAGGCCCAGCAGCCTGGATGGGGCAGGAGCATCGGGGACCGGAAGCTGTGGCAGGCCCCTGAAGCTCCGTGGCCACATCGGCCATCCCTGATATTTCCCTGGACTGCCACACAGCCGAGGGGACAGACTCTGGTGTCATTGGAGGTAAGGGCAGCGGCAGCCCGGGACGCACCAAGGACGGGGGGGTGCGGTTGTGGGGGCAAGTGCAGAGGAATAGACAGGGGAGAGGCGTTCGTGATGGTGGGGGGTGGGCGCTGGTGGCGGAAGTGGGCTCAAGACCCGTGGGGGCTGCCAATCGCCTCCCCATCATCCTGCCACTCATCTCCACCAGGGGGCGCGCAGCCCCACGCATCTCTCCAGCACTGGGGGAGGCTGTTTGCAGAAGAGGGGTGGGGGTGGGGGATCCTGGAACCCTTTGCCAGCCCCACGTGGCTGATGAGGACTGCAGAAGCCAACACAGATCAGAAGTGACAGTGGCTTCCCCCAGGGCCAGGCCTGGGCTGTCTCAGGCACTACCAGTTTCCTGGTATACAGCAGGTGGTCAATAAATACTCAGGAATTTGCTAAAGAATGAAAGCCCCTAACATGCACACTCACATGTCCAGAAAGAGAAGCCCCAGGGCAGAACAGACCACATGTACTACACTCCCACAGTTAGAACAGGGAGGGGCTAAAAGGGCAGGCACTAACAGACAGGGAAACTGAGGCAGGCAGAGGGAGGGACAAGGTCAGATGCTGAGATGCTCAATAACTGCCTATCATACAACCTCGCATGACTCCCAAGTCTTTCCTCTGGGCTCTCCCCCTTGCTTGCCCCCTCCTTTTGCCCCTGCACCAGCTGCTCCCTGGAGGGGTCCCCTGCTGTAGTCCAAAAGTGCACATGACCTGCTGACCCTGGGCACCCCACAACACAGAGAAAAACAGCCATGGATAGTATAAAACAGCAGGTTGTCCCAAACGACAATAAGTGCCACCCCCTTTGGGAGTGGAAGGAGAGTGTCCCCTCGGGTGGCCCCAGGGGAGGGTTTGTGACTGTGTGACATCCAGCCTCCCGCGCCCCTCCCTCTCCACACAGGAAGATCTGCCCTCCTGGTTTCAGATGTCAGGGGCTTGGAGCTGCCTCCCTGGGGAGGTCCTGAAATGAATGTGTGGCCCCCAAGGGCATGTGGGTGGGTCCCTCCTGCACCCCATCCTCATATATTCCCCACCCTCCCCCACACTGAGAAAAGCGGGAACAGGACCAGAAAAGGGGTGGGGTGAGGGGTGGGGTGGGGTGTGTGCATGACCTTGTGCACATGCTGTGGAATTGTGACTTCACCACTGTGTCCCCCAGTCTTCAAGGCCAAGGGATGCCCTGTTAAAAAAGGGGGAAGAGAGCTTGTAAAAACTAATTAAATAGGAATAAACGAGCAGTGTAGACTGGAGGAAATCCAGCTAGAATCACTGAGGCACATGTTAAGCTCATCTTTGAGCTTCCTGGTGGCCAGGGAAAAAGGGGAAGTCGGTACATTACAGTGTCTGGTTAGGCATGTTTTCTAAGGCACGTGCCCATTTGTGACAGTGACTCTGAAATACATGAGGATGTGTTGTGACTGACAGCGAAGAGTACAGAGTATCAGGGAAAAAAACAGTGGTGAGGTTCCTGGTAGCCAAGGCAAGAGGGGAAACTGGCACATTACAATGTTTTGTTAGGCATGTCTTCCTTTGGGCCATGTTTGTTTGTGACAGTGTCTCTAAATGAGTGTGAGATAGGGGAATAAAAGCAGATACAGAGTTACTGGGCATGAAATAGCTGTGAGCTTCCTGGTGGCAAGGACGACAGGAAAAATAAGAATTAGAGCTTACTTAGTGTGTCCTCGCCAGTACCTGTCTGTTGTGACAGTGGATCTGAGCACATGCAGGGGTCCCTAAGAATGTATCCCTAAGAAGGGGAGTGCCCTAGTGGCAGGTGAGAGATATTGCTGAGCTTCCTGGAAGCCAAGATGAGAAGGAAAACATGTTGAGCTCGAGCCTGCTCACGTGTGTTTTCCTGGCTGTGGGTGGCACGGCCTCATCCAGAGGGCTCAGCCAGGGCAGTGCCGGGCGGCCAGGCGGGTGCGGCTGTCCTCGGCGGGGCTCCAGGGCCGGGCGAGGCCAGCGTGGGGCAGCAGCAGCCGGTCCTGTGTGCCGTCGGGGCTGATGAGGCGCTGGGTGGCCAGCAGGTACTCGCGGCGGGGGGCCAGCGACGGGCAGGGGCAGCGGCCTGGTGCCCACACGTACTCGTGGGCGTGCAACGGCGAGCGGTTCTTGTACACGAGCTTCACGCGCACCTCGTAGCGCGTCTCCTGGGCCTGGCGGTGGCGGCCCAGCACCAGGGCCCGGAACACTGTGGGCGAGGCAGGGGGCTGAGGCTGGATGCACCAGCCTGCACACCCGTCCCCAGGCCCTAGAAAGGGGGCCGGGCGCCCCTGAGGCCTGGGGAGAGAGAGGCGGTGGGCGGGGGGGCAGCCAAGGTCTGGGCAAAGGAAGGGCAGGGGTTAGGTGAGGGGCTCAAGGATCAAGTCAGAGGTCAAGTTAGGGTCAACTGGGGTCAGGTGAGGGTTGCTGGGAGGTGTCTCACCAAAGTCACTGCTGCAGTAGTGGAGCAGGCGGTGGGCACGGCCGCGGGTGTCAGGGCAGGGCGGGCAGGGGTCTGTATGGGGGGAGGGGTGTTGCTATGAGGGTCACAGGACTTGCCTCCCCACTCGTCCCCACTCAGCCACCTCACCTCACCTGGGGCCGGGGTCGGGGGCCAGGTCAGTGGGGGGATGGCAGCCGGGGATGCAGGGATTGCGGGGGCCTGGGGTTCCACCTCCCGAGCCTGCGGCTGCCGCAGGGGCCAGCCCAGGGTCTGCACCTGCGCCTGGAAGGGTCCGTAGTGGTCTCGAGGGAGCCAGAACTCAAACTCGATGCCAGGGTTTGGCTCCTGCAGAAGGACCTGAGAGTGGGGTGGGGGTCAAACTCCAGGAAGCTGCATGGGAGCCTGCGGGGGCCTCAGCCTCCCCCTTCTGACTCTGTCCCTACCTCCCTGCTCTGACCCTCAGCCCGGCCCACACCTGCAGGAGTAAGTCTTGGGTGGTAGGTCCCATGGCGCGCAGCGTCTCCCCCGGCCCCCCGGCGGCGCGGGTGTAGACCACGCGGGTCCCGGCAGCCTCGTAGGTCCCGGGTGGGTTGAGCACCCCGTTTGCGTTGAGCACCGGCCGCCCGTCACCTCCCATCAGCGCTGCAAGGGGCAGGGTCAGCCTCGCTCCAGGGCCCCTCCCCGCGCCTCAGGCTCCCCGACTGCAAACGGAGAGGCCACCAGCGCGTGGCGCCGGCGGGACCCCCCTACCCCCTACCCTGCCCTACCCAGGCGGTTGCGGCTTCGGTGGGTGACGTGGATGTGCCTGGCGCCCTCGGGGATCAGGGTCACGTTCCAGTACCCGGCGAAGGCACCTGGGTAGGAGCGCGGAGGGCGTTAAGGGGCGGGGGTGGGGGTGGGTGGGTGCGCAATTGCCGCCGCAGGGGTGACTTGGGGATGGAACGAGACCCTGCGGGCCAGGCGGTCAGAGGGGACCTGGGACACGGAAAGCGCTCCGGACCCGTGCGGAGTCACTGCAATTACTGCTCAGGAGCGGCAGGGATAGGGTTAAAACCGCGTGGGTTCTGGGGAGGGCGGGACAATCGGGCAGTGATCAATCAGAGTGACGAGCGAGGGGGCTGGGCCGCAGGCTGCCCAATCAGCGCGGGCCTCCGCTTCCGGGCCCGCCGGCTAGTTAAAGGGCCCGGCTCTCCGCGCGCTGGGCGCGGGGCAGGAGGGGCGCGCGTCACCGGCGTCGCGGAACACGCGCTGCACGAAGAGGCACGAGTCGTTGGCGCCGCCGCAGCGGCCGCAGCGGTCCTCACGAGTGCCCGAGCCCAGCAGCCCGTCACAACCGACATGCTGAAAGAGTGGAGGGGCGGGGGACACGCGCGACGTCACCGCCAAGCCCCCACCCTGGGCCGCCGGGAGGGGCGGGGCTCTGAACACTCGGAAGGCGGGGCCTGAGACC
>PVIY010053389.1:0-14716 GCA_004026745.1 Myrmecophaga tridactyla | reverse complement strand
TTTGTTGGTTTGTCCAGAGTGATGCCCCGATGAATCCCAGAGTGATTCGATCAGTGAGTGGAAAAGTATTTGCAAAGTCCCCTTTGGGGAATGGTGAGAATGGGGAGAAATTCAACGTCCCCAAGTTGAATTCTTGATATTCTCACAAGCAGTGTGGACAACCAAAGCTATAGGCTGAGCCCCCAGTCTTGGGGTTTGTTCATATGAAACTTAACCCCACAAAGGATAGGTCAAGCCTATTTAAAATTTAGGCCTAAGAGTCACCCCCAAGAGAACCTCTTTTGTTGCTCAGATGTGACCTCTCTCTCCAGCCAACACAATAAGCAAACTCACCACCCTCCCCCTGTCTATGTGGGACATGACTCCCAGGGGTGTGGACCTTCCTGGCACCATGGGACAGAAATCCTAGAATGAGCTGAGACTCAGCATCAAGGGATTGAGAAAACCTTCTTGACCAAAAGGGGGAAGAGTGAAATGAGACAAAGTGTCAATGGCTGAGAGATTCCAAACAGAGTCGAGAGGTTATCCTGGAGGTTATTCTTACACATTAAGTAGATATCACCTTGTTATTCAAGATGTAATGGAGAGGCTGGAGGGAATTGCCTGTAAATGTAGAGCTGTGTTCCAGTGGTCATGTTTCTTGATGATGACTGAATAATGATATAGCTCTCACAATGTGATTGTGTGATTGTGAAAACCTTGTGTCTATGCTCCTTTTATTTACCTTGTCAACAGATGAGTAGAACATATGGAATAAAAATAAATAATAGGGGGAACAAATGTTAAAATAAATTCAGCTTGAAATGCTAGTGATCAATGAAAGCGAGGGGTAAGGGGTATGATATGTATAATCTTTTTTTTTCTGTTTTTGTTTTATTTCTTTTTCTGTTGTCTTTTTATTTCTTTTTCTGAATTGATGCAAATGATCTGAGAAATGATGAATATGCAACTATGTGATGATATTGTGAATTACTGATTATATGTGTAGAACTGAATGATCATATGTTAATGTTTTAGTTCATTTGTTGTTAATTTTTTTAATAAATAAATGAATTAATAAAAAAAACATTCACAGCATATCAGGGAGAAAATTTAGAAAGCAAGAAATAATTTCAAATTTTTAGTAATTTACAAAGAACATAACATACTTGCAAGTTAAGCTCAGAAAAATATTTTTCCCTGTTGGAAATGGAGATTGAGTGTCACTGATTTAGAATTTAACTGGTAATCACTTAGAAAAGTTAAACAAATACAAAAGGAAGAAGGGGCCTGAAGAAAAAAGAGAAACGAAGTGTTTTGGAGAATGTTTTAATTTAGGAAATTCGAGATCATATAGGCAGATCAATACATGGAGGAAGAAGGATCAGAGATGAGAGAGAACTCAAACCGTGTATCACAGAACTCAGATGTGAAAATGGTTTTAAGATGAAGGATAAGGGCAGAAAATTAAAGACAGAATCTACCTTACAAAGGACAAAAGAATGACTGGGTGAAAGGATAGAGTAAGAAAGTTGGAATGCTTCTCATTCCTCATACTGAAAGGAATGAGAAGCAAAATTATATATACTAGTAATGCAAAAGGCTATCAAAGGTATGTTTTAGGACAAAGTAGACATATCATTTGTGGAGATAAAGATGGAGTGAGTAGAAAGGGAAAAATTTAAATTTTTAAAAAGGAGAAGGGTAAAATAGCTGTAACAAGAGCTAGAAAGAGTAGGTAAGGAATAAAGAATAAAAATAAAAATAAAAAGAGAAGGGGTGTCAAGAGATTAACCTGGAAAGAAGTATTGTTACTTTTAATGCAAGATGAAAAGGGAACAGCGGTGAAGATAGGAAGGAACTAGATGGAGAGGAGAGTTTAGTGAATTCGTTGTGTAGACTTCTCATCTTCACAATAAAGAGCGAGTTGAATGAGCGAGGCTGAGGCTATAGAAGAGGTTAGGTGCAGCCACTCTGCAGATGGCCATAAGAACTCCATGTGAGTTGAGTAAGAGGATGTCTTGGCATGGGGAAGTTGTATAGTAAGGCGAGTGGACCAGATAGATATAATGTTGCAATAGTATTTGAAACACTTCTCTGACAGAGATACAGTCCATTAACTTTAAAATAAGCATATTTTTCAGGAAATAGTGGATGCACATTAACTGAAGAATTTGACTTCAATTATTAAACAGCCCAGGAGTTAAATATGACAATACACTGTGTTCATGTTCTTTGCTGTACATATTTTCTTTGGAGAGTTTGTTATTTAACTGTTATGATTATGAATGAGGAAAATTAAGAACACCAACTCTAAGATGTCTTTACGATAAACAAACTGGAGTGACTTCACTCAATCCAATGTTTTTCAGATTTTTTTGTTTAGTAAACTTAGAAATATGTTAATTTGGACTATGGCTCTTGATTGCTTACATATGATCACAAAACAAAGACTATTTTTTTCTTTCATTGTATTTGTATTTGAGGTCCATGAAGATAATGCATTTTTAAATATAGATACCATTATGATGATTAGTTTACCTAGCTATTTTTTTAAAGGATGCTTCTACTCTTCCATATTTCCTACCTCAATTTTTTTTCATTGTTGTAGATTGATTTTTCTTTTGTATATATCTCTCAGGTTTATTATTGAAAAATAATGAAATTTTTCTTTCAATCCCTAAGAAACCTGAGACAAAGTTAAAGTTCTGTAAAGGAAGCATTGTAATCTTTCTAATCATGGCAACGTGATGGGGGAACTTAGGGTTTCTCCTTTAGTGAAGGTGCAGGTGGACCCTCCCAGCCCTACAGAACCCTGAGATGGTAGGCTGATTTCCTGGATTAAAGCAGGTGAAGGCTTCATTCCTCATCAATGGAAGTGGTTTCCAAACTTTGCTGAACATTCAGATTATCTGGGGAGATCTTAAAAATCGCAACACTCAGATCACATCCCATATTAATTTCATCAGAAAATATAGGGGTCTTTTAAAAGAATACTGTATGATTCCAAGTTGCAGCAGTTTGGGAACCTCTCCCTCAAATAAGATTTAAAGAAATACTGATATCTAATAATTTGTTTGGCTAAACTGTAAATGTTCATAGTTTCTACCTAAGCTAACTTTTTAGCTTTCTTTACTTGGGCTAAGCAGTAAATAGTTTTCACATCTCATTGCCTTCCTGGCCTGCTCATTGTAGTGAGGTTACTTCAGTGATTCAGAGGGGAGAGGCCCAAATCTTGACTGCTGCTTAAATTTTCCTCCTTTTTTATTTAAATAGCCTTTAATTAATTACTTGAACTGGTCATTCAAACTAAGAATTTTTTTGCATGATTTTTTTTCCTGCTCTAATTGTTTGGTTTGGCTCTGTTTATTATTCCTGCAAAAGTGACTTAAGTCCGGTGGTGTTAGTTATGCTTGCTGGGTGATTTCTCTACTCTCTCATTTAATTAGGAAAAATTTAGTAACGACAGCTGCTTCTAGGCGTTGCAATTTACCCACAGATACTACCTTATCAGTGCTTCAATTAAATGTTATTCTGTAACCTCTGGCACAGGTTAATGAGTCTCTCTGCACAATTTAAGTGTACTAAATAGATAAAACTGATTGAAGCTTGTTTCTTCATGGTAACACTGTGCAAAGTAATGATGAAGCTCTTCAAGGGTGTTTCTTGTTGAAAAAGATCCTATTCATTTGTGGTTAGTCTGCATTTCAAAGTCCTCATTAGATTATAAAACATGTTAAATTTCTTTACATGTGTATATATATATACATATATACAGATACATATATATATGTATACCTAAATACAGTGAAGTATTTTATTAAATTGAATTGCTGTGAGTTTTTTTCTTGCCTCTTTTATATGATTTCAAAACAAAATATTAACTCATAACCTGATTAATAATTTGGTATAATCCAAAGGTTTATTTACAGTTACATGTATTTTAATAATGTGTAATTATTTTAAATCTTTCATCCTATGTTTCAATGTAGATTGCAACAGTAACCATATATATTTAATGTAACAATAGATTCCAGGTGGACTAGAGTATTCTTCTTTGTTATAGATGTTAGTATATGATGGAATGAGCTACTACGGGGAAGAGCAACCATCCAATATTCAGAACTTGAAAAAGAAATATATTCTTATTAAAATATGGACTCTTGTGTTAAAAGTATGGACTCTTGTGTGTGTGCGTGTGTGCATGACACTAGCTGTCTTATGGATCATCTATTTCAGTGGTTTGTAGTTCACAGACCATGGAACCCAAGGGAATCATGGAATTAATTAATTCTACAAATACATCTACACTCGGTGCTTTGCTTAAACTTCAAATTAATATCTTTTTTCAAATGTAGATCTTCAATGGTATTGAGATAATTTATGATTAAGAAAATGCATTTTTGAAAGTATTACATAATTCACAGCAGCATTTTGCCACATGTTTCTTAGTAAATGTTAAATATGCAACTATGGTCCTATCAGGGTCTAAGAAACTCAGGAAAGTTTAAAAAGAGTCCTCATAAGATGCCCAATTCATGCAAGTTTGGACTCTGAGGAGGGATAGAAAGTAGAGTGGAGTTAGTGTGGGGGAATTCTTTCCCCCTTATAAAAGGAATCTGGGGTGCACAGGTGGTTCAGTGCTAGTGCTTGCCTTTCATGTGGGAGACCTGGGTTTGGTTTTTGGACCACGTACCCCCCCAAAAAAAGAGTCTGAAGCAACTATAACTGTTAGTGTTCATTACAGTGTTTGTTATAAGTGTTCTGAATATTTAAACATGTTTTAATTAATTTTTTTTAAATAGGTCCTCATAGTTGAAAATATGAGCATATTGATCTGGTTTAAATTTCTACTCCAGCATTTCTCTAAATGTGGTCCAGGGAATCCAGTAAATTGTAGAAGATGACCATAACTTTTAATTTAGATAAGCAGGTTGATTGTCCTGTTACGTGAAGTGCATAAAAGGAGAAAATAAGTTAGGAGGAGAGGACAATAAGCGATACGGCTTTGTGCCTGCCAAGATTGAGGGAACTGTGTGATAACTAGATGAAGCAATTTGTAGGTACTTGAATTGAAGTTTAAAACATAATTCCAGGCTAGAGATATAGATCTTCAAATGTTGTCTTCGGAGTACTCTGATTCAAGAATTGAATTCTTCTTCTAACCTCTATCTGTGTATGTGTGTGTGTGTGTGTGTGTGTGTGTGTGTGTGTGTGTGTGTGTGTGTGTGTGTTTATTACTGGTTTCAATATATAATATCATTTTGATTCCTATTAGGAAATATTAGAAAATTAGGATGCACATTTCTTCTCATGTACTCTCCTTCCATCTGCAGGTATTAGTTACTTGTCACATTTAATTGAATTAAAGACACCATCAATTAGAAGACATACCATTATTTTATGTAGCACCAAAGAAAGAAAAGTGCTGTAAAATAAACTGATACAACTATTTTTTATTTATTTTTCCCATTGGACGAGTTACTTTAGACTTACAGATGTCTAGTTTTATATCGACTTGTATAAACACACAAAGGAAAATAGAAGTGAAATAAGTTGGTTAAATTATTCTTAAATGTATTGAAATTCTAATAGGAACTTCTCTGGTTACACAGACATTAAAAATGTGCATGTTGTATTGCTGAGACATGGCATAGTATTAATTTTACCAGCCACAATGCCCACAGTGTTATGGTGAATAGAGCCTGTGGTTATCACTGATACCCTGAGCATAGCTTGTATATTCCAGAATTCTTTAGTGTGGGTCATGTGTTGGTTGGCTGAGTGAAATTTTCAAGTTTGTTTTTATTTTTTTAAGTAGCCTCATGTTATGCACTTAAGGTATTAGCTTGCTTCTTTTACTATAGAAAGATAACTTGGCTAGTAATACTTTGTTCTGAGTTTTATATCATCGTTCTGCTAACTTCTGGCACTGTTTGCTGTGGAGAAGTGGGAAAACAACCATTGGTATGTGACTTGCTGTTTGTCTGTGTGGGTGATTATGATACTTTATTCTTTTTTTTTTTTTTTAGTAGCTCTACCAAGGTATGTTTGTTTGTTTGTTTGTTTGTTTTGCATGGGCAGGCACTGGGAATCAAACCCTGGTCTTTGTCTGCTGAGCCACTGTGGCCCTACCAAGATATACTTTAACATTAATAAATTATCATTATTTTTCCTGAGATTCAAAGTGGCTATTTTGGTTCGCTAAAGGTAATGAAATGTAATATATCAGATATCAGAAATAGACTGGATTTTAACAATGGGGATTTATTAGCTTACAAGTTTATAGTTCTAAGGCTGTGAAAAATTCCAAAACTCCTATTGATGGTACCTTGTCCCCAAAGACAGGCTGCTGGCCATCTAGGGCTCCTCTGTCACATGGCAGGCACCCAGCTGGGGTATGCTGGTCCTCTTCTTCTGGGTTCATTGCTTTCAACTTCTAGCTGCTTCTCTCTCAGCTTCTCTGGGGGCATTCTTCTAGCATTTATCCTCTCATAAAGGATTCCAGCAAGAATAGTAAGATCCACCTTGAATGAGATGGGTTATATCTCACTTAAAATAACCTAATCAGAGTCCTACCTACAATGGGTCCACACCCACAGGGATGGACTAAAAGGAGATGAACTTTGCTGGGGTCCATACAACTTCAAACCATCACAGTGGCTATGTTGGAATTTAAGAGCCTCATTATTTGTTTTAAAAAAAACTTTTTTTGCCAAACTTTTCTGCCCCCATTTATTTTAATATCAAGCTTTAAAAGCACTGATTACATACATATATATTATCTTTTTTTGTACTCTTCCATACAGTTCCTCTCTATAATTGCTTTAGATAGAGTTCATTTTACTTGGTTTCATCCTGGATAATCATGTACTTTGAGATGATTTCAGTTGGGTTTTCTCTCTCACTTACTCCCTCTGTCTCTGCCTCTCTCTCTCTTTTTTCTTTTTTTTTTTTTTGAAACGTCTACTAATGCTTTCATTTCTGTAATGTAACAAATTTTCCTTTTTTTCCCCTGAAGTAGAAGACAGCTAACTTCTCATCTTACCTCATCTTTTATTGCATACTCTCCCTTTGAATCTCTAAATGATGTTATTGTTGTTTTCTTTCAAAGAGATGACACATCAGAAACTTCACTGTTATGGATACTTATTCTAGATTCTGTCTCTGCATCTTTGGCTAATTGTCCCTGTGAAATGCCATTCATGTGCCTTTGCAGAAGATCTCTGCTGTTCGTCTTCTAAAATGTGATTAACTTTTTCTGAGAAATAATATGTGATAATAATATTGATGAGTGTGGACTGACCTAGGAAAAGCAGCAGCTTTATTTTATATTTGTTAATTTAAATTCCACCTACCAAAATTTATTAATTTTCTTTCCTTTGCCCTTGTTCAATCTCTCTCTCTCCCTCTCTCTCTCTTTCTCCCTCTTTTCCTCGCCCATTTTTCCCCCTCTCCTTCTTCCCCTCTCTCTCCTTCTCATGTTTCAGAGGTCAACCAGTGTTCAAAATAAAGCCCTATAAGTCACAGAGTCTCTCTACTGTAAGTACTATTTCTCCTCTCTCTTTTATTTATTTCATATTCTGCAATCATCTAGTACTAGGAAAACTGGTTTTGAAAAAGAAATGTTTCACATAGTCTAATTTCCCTGAAATTCTAGAGTAACAAACTGGGCTCCAATAAGGATATTATCCTCTTTGTCAATAGTTCACCCATTTCCCTTCTCTAATCACAGAACTACTGGGTTCTGGAAGTCTGAGGAGGTATGTTCTCACTCAGTGTCCTTCTTCTTTGTTTTTTGCTTTCAAATTTAGCAAAATTTAGTAGGGTAGAAAAAGGCACTTCTTATTTGTTTTCTGTATGACTTTCTTTCCTGGAAGGCTACATTTCCCAATTTCCTTTTTAGTTAAGTTGGAATAAGATTGATTAAAGTATGTCAGCTAAATTTAAAATAAACAATGACTATTTATATATTCTTAGTATAAATATTTCACAATGATTTCAGTTTGTTTTTCTCTTTTATTACTTATACTTTATGATCCATTTTCGTTTGTTTCTTTGTTTGTTTTTACATGAGCAGGCACCAGGAAACAAACCCGGGTCTCCAGCATGGCAGGCAAGAACTCTGCCACTGAGCCACTGCTGCTCTGTATGGTCCATTTTTATACCCAAGATCATTTATTGTTTTCTGAGATACAAATTTAACTGGGTATCCTAAAGATTTATTTGCTTAACCTGGCCACTCTAATTTGGAGTCTTGTGATTTACAGGCCAATGGAATGTAGACAGAATGATATAACACACTTTTAGTGATGGCCCTCAAAACTATTTCAGAAGGTTTTCCAGCTTTATTCCATTTTCATGATCCGATTTTGGCAGTCAAGTTATTTACTCCCCAAACCCTACTATTTACTCGAACATCCTGGACTTTATGTTGAATGCAGTAACTGGATATGGTAATCTAGCTTTGAGAGAAGGCAAATGTGTTATGTCTGGAAGAAGAATAAAACATTTTGATTACCAGAAGGGCAAACTACATTAGAAGCAATGATTATGTGTTTCCTACACATTGATTTTTTTTTGATTAATTTAAACATTTTTTAAAAAACTATAACAACAAACAAACACAAACATTCTTAACTTATGATCATTCCATCATACATGTATAATCAATAATTCACAATATTATCACATAGTTGCATATTCATCATCATGATCATTTCTTAGAACATTTGCATCAGTTCAGAAAAAGAAATAAAAAGACAACACAAAAAAAATCCATACATACCATACCCCTTACCCCTCCCTTTCATTGATCACTAGCATTTCAATCTAAATTTATTTTAACATTTGTTCCCCCTATTATTTATTTTTATTCCATATGTTTTACTTGTCTGTTGATAAGGTAGATAAAATGAGCATCAGACACAAGGTTTTCACAATCACACAGGCACATTGTGAAAGCTGTATCATTATTCAATCATTATCAAGAAACATGGCTACTGGAACACAGCTCTACATTTTCAGGCAATTCCCTCCAGCCTCTCTATTACGTCTTGACTAACAGGTGATATCTACTTAATGCATAAGAATAACCTCCAGGATAACCTCTCGACTCTGTTTGGAATCTTTCAGCCATTGACACTTTATTTTGTCTCATTTCACTCTTCCCCCTTTTGGTCAAGAAGGTTTTCTCAATGCCTTGATGCTGAGTCTCAGCTCATTCTAGGATTTCTGTCCCATGGTGCCAGGAAGGTCCATACCCCTGGGAGTCATGTCCCACTTAGACAAGGGGAGGGCAGTGAGTGTGCTTGTTGTCCCATACATTTTTTTTTCCATAAGAATACAGAAAGAATTCACTTCTCTGTCTTCTTTGTAACTAGGCTGGGACCATTTGACTAAGTTTTGGCCAGCAAAATGTTGGGAGAAGTAATGTAAGCATGATTCAAGCCTGGCCTTTAAAAATGCTTCATGCTATCCACCAGCTCTTTCATTCCCTTCAGAATTTGAATATAGTGCACTCCAAATGGCATAGCTACAAGATGACCTTCACTGAAATGTGACAAGAGAAAGAAATAATTTTTTTACAGTTTTAAGTCACTGAAATTTCATGATTTCTTTTATAGAAGTTAGTGGCAAATACCTGACTCATACAAAAGGTAAGTTTTATAGTTTATGGTTTGATGCAGAGGTCATTTTCTAGTTTTATTGGAGATGAAGCTTTATTTTTCTACTTTTAAAATTTCCGCTGTTGTTGTTTCACTGGGTTTTGAATAGCAGGGAGAAATAAAAATGACTCTATTCTTCCATTTTAAATGAAACAAGGAATCTATTGAAACATAAAAGATGAGTAGGCATTAGACTAGCAAAAAGAATGTGGTATAGGGAGTTCTAAGCAGACCAAACAGTTTCTAGGCAGACAAATATTGAAATGTTGGTTTATATGAAAGTATCTGAAAGAATCCCAGCAAGACTGTCATTTAGAGAGTAAAAAGGAAAATGGTACAAGGAATGGAGCAGGTGGGGAAGACTTAGGGAAGCTCCTTTTTCTTGAGGGGGGGCAGTGCTGGTCTGGGAAATGGTTGCTCCTTTAAAAATATATATTTTATGGATTTTACAGTATTGCTACCTCTTTATTACATATATAATATATATATTTGACTAGACATATATATACAAGTCCAATATAGGTGTATATATTAGTTAGAACTATAGCATAACAATTAAGAGGATATGAATGGTGCATGTTCTTCTGAAGAGGTATAAGTAACAGAGATTGTCCACTAATTTGTGATGTTAAGAAAACAGAAAAGTCAAAGGTGGCTTCAGGGTTTCTAGCCTGCAGACCTGGGACAATGGCTGCATCCCTAACATGAACTGGAAAAGCAAGGAGATGCGCAGATACATTGTAGGTACCAGCATGAGTGCTGGTGAACATGCCCTGGTGATAGCTAACATAGGGAAAGGAGTTCTGTTAAAATCAAATTGGAAAGAGTGAGAATAAAGATAGGAGTTAAAACCACCATTGTTGCTCAGGTCACCAGCAGCCACATTACAGAGAAAGAAAGGAAGGTCAAGGACAGACTCCAGACAACACTTCTATTTAAAATATAGTAGTGGAGAGAGAATTGTGATTACAACTTGATGATAACCTCCTTTTGGGCAGGGGTTTGCAGAACTTAGGACATATCTTGAATGTTGAATGAGTGAATGAACTAAGTCATTATATAAAAGCAGAACAAGGAAAATATAGTTATGGGGTACTAAGGAATAGCTTAAAAAACTGAGAGTGAGGAGCAGGTAAGAGTCAATTAATCCACTTATTTGATGTTTCTGAGAAGTCAGACAAAATGAGCACTCCTAAAATATGTTTTGATATGGTTTTGATATAGCGATAAAGAGTTTGTTGCTAGAGCAAAAGTTTCAATGGGTTGGTATAAATTTCTAAGAGAAACAAGAGCAATAAGGGACACATTCATTGCAAGAAAAATATATGTGATTATGTGATGCATATAGATTGTTTTCTCAAAAATTTTGGGGGGAGAATGTTGAGAGAGACAGAAACCTGAGTGAGCAGCAGGTTACAAGGTCATTTTTGATGCTTTGCTTTTGAATTTTTAGGATGAAAAATATTTCAAATATTTCAGTGATAGTTTAAAAACTAGAAACACCAGTGGAGATAGAATAGAATGAGATAATGTCTATCGAAGTATTTCCAATCCTTTAAAAACACAATCACATAGAACTCAAGTTTTAAAATGTGACTAGAATAATTTACAGATGCTATAAGACAGTTGTTTGCTCTATGGCTCGATTATATGTACAACTGCACGTAAATTGAGGCAGGCTGGGGAGTGATTGATTTCAGCCTCCGCCACAGAGGCCTGATCGGGGTCATCAGTGCCCTTCGTGAAATAAAACACTGTCGCTTCTGTGTAAGCAGAATATATATATTTTCTCTGCCAGGTAAAAGAGTTAGTTTTCCTCTGCTTTTTTTCTCTGCTCCATTACTTTGAAGCCCTCAAAGAGTTTAAAGTGGAGGGAAAAACCCAGGTGGGTCAAATCTTTTCTGTGCCTGTATTCTTAACTGTAAGTTTTTTCCACTGTTTGGAGAACATTGTAAAGAGGAAAAAAGCAAGGAGGGGAATATCAGATGAAAGAGAAGATGAAGATTTGCACACTTATTACACACTCTTGTGGCTCCCCAGTGCCATGTAGCAGACAGGTTGTAACGATATGTAATTGTTTGGTTTATTAGATACCAAATAGAGTTAATCATAAAAGATCCTCATTGACTGAGATGTATTATTCTCTCTCTAATTGTACAGAAGATGCAGGTATTTTCTTTCGCTGGTTCTTGAACTGTTTGATATCACCACGAATATTTTTCATTGTACAGAGAGAACTCTTGCCTTATAAATTATTCATCCTTAGTATAAACACATGGGATAATTTCTTGTCTTAACGATTTATTGTTTAGCACATGATTTCGAATAAAAGCACGAAGTCATATGAAAAATACAGGCGAGATGTACATTTTTGGGGGGAGCCATAAAACATTATGGCTGATAATTAACTGACAAACTGAAATGTTTAAAGGTGTGTGCTGCTCTCATATTGTATATGTCGTTTTATCCGATCATTTTGAAAACCCTTTTTGTACTTAAATATAAAAGTCATATTTATCTCTATCACATTTATCATGTCCATTTCATTCAGACTATGGACATTTTCTTTTTTTCTTTCTCTTTTCCTTTTTCTTAATTCTGTCATTTCACATGTGAGCTGTTTGAACCAGCTTCATTCATCTTATAAATTTCAGTAGGTCGCTGTGTCCTCACGTGAGATATTGGTGAGAGAGTGACATGAACGAATAATACAGGGCCTAGAAAAATACCCGAATGGTTGGAATGGAGCCACCAACTGGCAGTCTTAGTGCATGACCATCCCACCAGTTATGAATCCAAATAACCATGCTACCATTACTGCTTCTGTAACCGGTTCTGTAAGCTCATCATGAGAAATACTCACAAATGAAATATTAGTAACTATACTTACTCTCTCTGCATTATCCTCCCAGGCAGAAGGCAAACAGGGCCTAGATGACAGGGTAACCCTGGTACAAGTAGATCTTGGAGTCAATCCAGGCAAATTATAAGATTAAAACATAAATAGCAGAAAGAAAGGGGGAAGAAAAAAAGACTTTTGGGTTTACTAGGTCCCTGAGAGTAGTCAGTTATTAGAAGGTAACAAATTCGAAAATTAACCAATATGGCTTTGTCCCTAACCGTGCCTCCCTATCCACGGGTAAAGAAATTGGCATTCTATTAAGAACAAAAGGAAACAAAAGTTTCTACCTGTGTTCTCCATGACACTGGGGATTTTCCGGCTCTGCCTTTCCCTCAGCATTTAGAACTCATGCTTGCTTTGGATCTAGTAAAACTTCATAGTTTACACTTCCACCAAACACTTTGAAAATGATCATTTATTTCTATGTAGTTCCCAATTCTGGTTTTTGCTCCCAAAATTGCCTTTCCATTCTGCCTCTTCACCAACCCCCTGAGGGTCATTCTAAGCCCATGCCAACCCCAGGTTTCTCTCCTGGAAACACTGTCTGCTTTAGGCACTCTAGGTCCCTGCTTGTCTGGAAGGAGAGTTTGGATAAGTATTCTCAGGGAAGAGAGAGCTGGACAAGGAGAAATTTGGAGCATCCCCTTATAAGCAACTACATACACTAGAAAACATTGAGGGATTCACAATAACTGCCTTTACTTTGTTTATTACCCTAATAGGAAAATATCAGAAATCTCATCAGCACATTTTAATTTAGAAGTCACAGTGGAAATAGGCTGCCATTTTTTTTGTCCTCCAATTTTATAAAGAATGTTGATATGAAAGGACCATGCTTTTTTGTTTCCATTTAGCAACTTTCCTGGAGAAAAAAATTCCAAGAGTTATACAATGAAAAATTCACTTAGGGAAGTTTGAGGATTCTCTCTGAACTGAGAAATGGTTCCAGATTTCATTTGTTAGTATGTATCTTCTGTGAATCAGTTATTTCCCATATGATCAGGTCACTGTTTTTTTCTGAATCATGTGTGTTTAATGAATAAAACTGGTTTTTAAAATTTTCTTTTTTTTCTTTTACATGGGCAGGCACCAGGAGTCGAACCCGGGTCCTCTGGCATGGCAGGCAAGCATTCTTGCCTGCTGAGCTACCGTGGCCTGCTCTAAAGTTTTCTTTTTTATTGAATCTAAGACTAATGTCCACTTTGAAGTATTTGGAGTAATACTGCATCATTGCTAAGCATTTAGAAATGAATAGGTTTAGGTTATTGCTACAGGCTTGCATATTTTGAACATCTTAAACTGAAACATGTTAGGTTATGAAATTGGGGTCACCAAAGAACCTCAAAGCAGAATTTTATTATTGTACATATTCATCATGGGAATTTTCAGATTTAGAACTCAAAGTCCTAATCATTATAAATACCTGTGTGTTCAGCATCTCTGGTGGATGCAAAAATTCTTAACTAAGTCAAAAGGGCCATTTTTCCCTGTGATAGATGGTTTTGATGTGTAGGAAACAGGTACAAGAAACTATTAATGCCAAAGAAAAGGGTGTAGAAACTTCAAGTCCAATTTGATCTGATGACCTTTGATATTTTACAAGGTCATATTTAACTGCATTGTTGTTGGTGTGACCTCCCTTTATATGTATTTATGAATTGCTAGCTCATCCAAATACTAAGAATTTCCATTTTTCCCTGAGTGTGTGCTTATGCTTCTAATAAATATTCACAATGTCTTACATGTAGAAGTAGACTTAGAAATCATCTGGTTCAAACTAACCATTTTACATTAGTAAATTGAGGACTAAAGCTAAAAAGTGAATCAATTAATAGAAGTAGAACTTAAATTCTTGTTCTCAAAATTTTTACTAGTGTTCTTTCTACTACTACACACTGATTATTGATTCTCTATTTTTAAATGAAGCTATTTCTCAGCCTTAAGCACCTCAATTATTATTAACTTACTGTTCTAGTTTGCTAGCTGCCAGAATGCAATATACCAGAAACGGAATGGCTTTTAAAAAGGAGCATTTTATAAGTTGCTAGTTTACAACTCTAAGGCTGAGAAAATGACCCAATTAAAACAAGCCTATAGAAAGGTCTAATCAAAGGCATCCAGGGAAAGATATCTCAGTTCAAGAAGGCCAAGGAAGTTCAGGGTTTCT
>PVIY010053388.1:0-14701 GCA_004026745.1 Myrmecophaga tridactyla | reverse complement strand
TTTCTTGTGAAGAGAATCCTCACCCCAGGACATCTTCCTGTCTTTGTCTCACAATTTTCTATCCTCCTCCACCCACTATGGACCAACCTACTTGGCCAAACAGACACTTGCCATTCCCCAAACACATCAGGCTCAAATGTCTTCCTCCTTTCCCACCCTACCTGCCTACTTGTCATTCAAATTCATCCCAAGTGTCATTGACTTGATGAGTCATTTCCTGGCCCTCCAGTAGCCTTTTTCCCCTTGGCCCCCACTGTACCCATGTTATCTCAGCCCTTGTAACAGTTGTGCAAGGATGCATGCATCTTCTGGTCAACCCACTACATGGCAAAGACTGTCTTATTCTTCTTTCTATCCCCAGCACCAAGCACTTTTTGGAGCTTAGTAGATGCTGCACATTTGTTTGATGAATGCATGGATGAATGAATGAATCAATCAAAGGAAAGGGCCATGTAAGGAAGCAAAAGGTATGTATTTCTTCTCTAGGCCAAAAATAATAGGACTATCAGATTAAGATCTCATGTTATTTTTATGAAAAAGTACAGTAGTATGCCAGATTATAAAGTTCCGTATTCAGATACATTTTGAACTGAGTAACTGAGTTTTACATTAGGCCCATAGTAGAGGTAGGCTATTAAGGTGGAAAACTTTAATGAACAGAGAATATCCAATTACTAGTCATCTTTAGACACAGACCATAAAACATAAGCGGCATGCAGTGCTTTCTTAAATTTTTCTAGATTTTGAATTTCTGTACTCTGTGTATTTCTCCACTTAGTAAAAGAGCAGTACAGTTTAGTTGTAGGAAAAATGAGTGAGTAAGTGTGTGAATGAATAAAGGAAGGAAGGTAGGCAGGCTCTGGAGTTCATCCCTCAGGAAGAAATTGATTTTATTTTCCAAATCTAGGCACCTGTATTATCTTGATGACATTTGCATTAAATTAAGATTGCTCATTTATTTGTATATTCTATAGAAGCCACTCGATATACAATCTTCATAACAGATAATATACATAATATACATAACATAACATACATCATAATATACATAACAGATGAATATGATGGTTATATGTGGACTTACTCTATTTGAAAATCCCAAATATGTCTTCATATTTGCAATTTGCATTCCTCTGGGAATAATGTAATGGTGGAAGCTATTTTATTTTCTAATATACGTATCAGTAAATATATTTATATATTTACTTTTAATGTTCTTAGGCAGAAAGCAGAGATGTGAGTTTAATAGTGTGTTATTTATTCCTGCCTCTGGGGGAGGAAAATAGAGGAGGATGACGATGTGCTTATGAATGTAATATAGCATGGATTCAGGTATAAGAGGCTTTTTATCAGGGACAGCCTTGTTATAGATGTTGCCAGCACCTGTTGAAGATGAGCTGCTTTAGAGACTGTCTCCTCAACCCACGCCCTTTGGGGCTTCTCTTCACATTTCTATCCTAAACCCTGTTTCTCCAGGGCTGCTCCTTCAGTGCTAAGCTTTGCTCTTGGTTCAAGCTTGGCAAACAAAATCTCAGCTTGGGAACAGTCTCTTCCTTCTGCCTCTTATCTCCCATCCTACCCCCATCCCGCACCCATTTAATAATTTCTTCGCAGAACTTTCCTACCGCATTTAATTGGGTTTGCATTTTGCAATTAAATATTAATCCCCCTCCTGTATTTTTGGCTTCTTCTAATTAAAGAAATGTTTTGATTGCTTCCCCCACTAACTCCTCAGAAGAAAAAGAACTTTAAAATAAATGATGATGTCCCCAATACTTTGGGATAAAATTGTTGCAAGCTCAGAGTTGAGAGACGATCAAATGCTTATCCTTGGTGTCGTGCAAAAGTCATTTTTTTAGCAGATGAAAATCCAGACCGAAGTGGTTAAGTGGCTTCTGAGAATGCTCAGGCCTTGCTTCCAGGGACAGTTTTACTGCCCAGAGTCAACACACCGCACATGCAAGCCTAAGAAGCAGGCCACAGGACGCTCTGGCCTCTGCCCATTTCCCACAGTGTCTGCTCTTCAGGGATCCGTGGTGTAGTTATTGCGCTCTTCTTTGAAAGCGCAATAACTCAGGGCTGCCCCAGGGGCACAGCCCCTTGCTGAAATTCCATCATTTTAAATTTATAGCAGCAGAATGGGTGCCTTCTCCACCGACGTCAGTGCCTCTGTGCACCCATGCTGTCCCTTCCACCCTCATCCAATGCCCCCTCCTGAGCAGCTGGCTCCCTCCACTCCCAACTGTGACACCCCTCTCCCCCAGCCAGGATGAAATTCTCCTTGGCCTCAGTTAGGGGATCCCTTGGGACTGCAGGCTCAGTGCCATCTCCACATCGTAGTGCCTGGAAAAGATCCCACTGTGCCTCCTTCTCCCACCTCAGTCCCCAGCCTGCCGACACTCTTCACTCCCGCCTCGGTTACAGCATCGGGAAGCACTCAAAAATAGGTCGAAATGAACACAATGATGAACTCAGGGCCATGCCCAAAACATTATCCCATCCCTACAAATTGCAAATTCTAACATCCCACTCTCGAGTAATATCCTTCTTGTCTTTCAACTCTCTCTTTTAACATCATTCTAGACAAATAGGCATTTACATCGCCTCAAGCTTTCCAGTTCATCTTATCTGTTTTCTCTTATCAGCCAGTCTCCTTGTATTTTTATTTTTTTCTTCTATTCATTTTAGAATCCATTATCTACCCTCTTGTACCATTTATACTGCTTCTCATCAATATTCTGAATTCTCTGGCTTTCATTTTTCTGCTACCCCAACTGACAAACTGAAAAACCTTGAATCCTTTCAACTGCCTGCCTTCCCTCCTCAGACATCCAGACCTATGAGGTTCCCTGGAGAAAACCATGCAACAGGAAACCCATGTTTCTGCAATTCCATCTTCTCCGGGTAATCCTTCTCCTATCTGAGCCAGGTAATCTTTCTCCTATCTGAGCTAGGTAATCCTTCCATTTTATTGGGATTGTTTCTTTCCCCAACTCCCTGTAAGGGTTTCCTCAAGCACTCACTGTCCACTCATACCTCTTCTTTAGTGCCTTCCCCATCAATCCTTAGTGATGATTTCTTGGCCCATTTCACAGGATAAGATAACTGCTGTCAATACCATCTCCTTCAGTCCCCCACAGGAACACATTATTTCCATCCATATGGGCCTTTTACTTTCCCTGCTTCTTTTCTCTTCCCCTGGAAGAGGTGCTCTTAATCCCAGCTCCTTCAACTTCTCAAGGACCTCACTCCATCTCCTATATTTCAACCACTCTTTCCCTCTTCTCTTTGATTGTAAATATTCCCTTTAATAACCACATTTGCCTTCTGCCTCCTTCCTTGCCTAGTTGTTGAAAACTCTGTTGACTATCACTTTCCATTCACTATTTAACCCACAGGCACTAAGCTTCTCCAGCACCCCATAATGCCGAAATGTTCTCAACAAATTTCTCAATAATATTCCAGTTGCTAAATTCAGCAGTAAATTCTCTGGTCCTCATTTTACTCAACCTTTCTAAGTCACTGCTAGATATGTCTGTGTTCTCTTTCAAATCTCCCCTCCCCCACCTTCCTCACCCTGCTCCATGTGCTGGGAAGCTGAGCTGTAGGAGTTCTATCCATGGGCTTCCTTGTCCTCTGGCTTCCAGTTGAGTTTGGCCGATGGGAAGACCCTGCAGATGATAGGAGAAAGGGAGAAGTGACAGGTCTGGGTTTTATTTCCCATTGCCTCCCAGTGGGCCTGCTGTTTCTGTTTGCTGAAGTTGCCATAATGCAATACACCAGGAATGGGCTGATTTTTACAATGGATTGGCTTTCAACAATGGGAGATTTATTAGTTTACAAATTTACCATTATAAGCCCATGAAAATGTCCCAATTAAGGCATCAACAGGACCATACCTTTTCTGAAGAGAGACCAATGGCATCTGGGGTTCCTCTGTCACATGGGAAGGCACATGGCCAGTGTCTGCTGGTCCTTGACTCCTGGGATTCATTGCTTTCAGCTTCTGGTTTCATTGGCTTTCTCTCTGAGCATCTTTGGGTCCTCTGTGAGCATTTCTCTGAGCTCGCTCTCCAAAACATCTCTGGGCGTTTTCTTTCTGCACTTTCTTATCCTCATAAAGGACCCCAGGAAACTGATTAAGACCCACCTTGAATTGGATGGGTCACATCTCAATTGAAACAATCTAATCAAAACATGCCACCCACAATAGGTTGGCACACAACACAAGAATGGATTAAAAGAATATGGCCTTTTCTAGGGCACATAACAGCTTTAAACCAGCACAGCCTGCCAAGGGAAGACTACTTCCTCAACAAAAAATCGTATCTCTTCCTCAATGATCCTCTACACAGCTCTCTTTCTCTTGGGGTTCCAGTAGCCACTTCTTCTCAGCCCCCCAGGCCTAGATGTGATAATTCTTCTCTCTGCTGTGTTACCAGCTTTGGGTATCCCATGATTAATTTTGAGTTCCCTATGCCTGCCCCCCATTTGTAAATAATCCTTTCACTAACCTCTTATCAAGCTTTCTAGTTTCAGGTATGCCATGTCTTTCTCACTGGAACTATGACCTATATAAGGTAAGTTAATTCTGCCAACCATTCAATGGTTGTCTAATGATGATATTCATTTGTTCTCTTAACTCTGCCACTGTTTATCAGTCCTCCTTTGGAGAAGCAGCAGAGTTGGTGCTTAAGGAAATGGGCTCCAGAGATGGGCTGCCTGCATCTCCCTGCTTCCTAGCAGTTGCTGGACATTGGAAATTTACCAGACCTCAGTTTCCTCAGCTATAAATGGCAGATATAATGCTTACCTACCTCAGAGCTTATTTATGAAGATGAAATGGGCTAAAATGTGTAAAGCCTTAAATAATCCTTGATACATACTAAGCACACTGTGACGATAAATGCCACGTGTCAGCTTGGGCGGGTTATGGTGTTCAGTTGTTTGTTTGAACATCGGCCTGTTTGTTACTGTGAGGATATTTCATAAGCGGGATTTGTATCTACAATCAGTTGATTTATCTACAATGAACAAAGGAGCTGGCCCTAAGCAACATGCAGCATCTCCTTATCCAATCAGTTGGAGGTCAGAAAAGCTAGAGCTGAGGTTTTCAGAGGTCAGAAGAGGCTGTTGGACTCAACGTCAGCACTGACTCTTGCCCGAATATCCAGCCAGACAGCGTCCCCTGGGGAATTCTTAGGAAGGACTTCAGCTTCTGCTTTATCCGAGTTTCAGCCTATCGAGTCCAGACTTGCCAGCCCTCATGGTCACATGAACCAATTCCTTATAATGAGTCTATTTACTGGCTCTGCTCCTCTGGAGAACTTGAACTAATACACACACCATCAACACGTATTGTCTTATCATTGTTGTTATTGAAGACTCTCTTCTCTCTTCTTTTACCTGCCCCTAATTATAGGTGTTGCCTGGAGTTCTAACTATAGCTACTTTTCTTTTCACTATTTTTAAATAGCAACAGGATGATCCAAAGCCAATAACAGTCGACAGGTACTGTACCCATTCTATGTACCAGGCAGGCACTATATTAGGTGACATCGTATTCCTACACAACCCTTCGTACAAGTGCTGAAAATTTAGGCAAGACACTTAACCTCTTCTGTAACATGATGATCATAGTAGTATCTATCTGATAAAGATTTCTTTTTGCATAGATTTGATGGCCTAATAGTATCTGTCTGATAAAGGTTTCTTTTTGCATAAATTTGATGGCCCAATACAAAAAGCCCTTATCAGATCCCCATGTGATAAGAGAAGAAACGAGGCACAGGGAGGAGAAGTCACCTCTCACACATGCAAGTCCCAAGGTCACAGACATCCAAATCCCAAGGTCACACAGTCTGGGCACAGCCAGCCTTTGAATCCAGTCGGGCTGACTCCAGGCAGGTGCACCCCCTCAGAAAAGAATAGCCAAAGCCTGGTTCCCACAGTCAGGAAAACATCAAGGTGTGGTAAATATGCAAGCTTTTAAATCCAGCCCCACGATTTCCTAAAATGTTAATGAAACCTTTTTCATTGTCATACTCAGTGAACATCGAGGCACTACGCAAGCATACCTGCTCTGTTCAGGCAGGTAAGAGATCAAATTGGGCAGACACCAAGACTCCACCATCACTTTCTGACCTAGTGAAATGAGAGAGAGACTAATAGGCTGATATGTCCCGGCATCTCTCTCCCCTCTGGGCACAGGGTTCGCAGTGACTTGAAAAGAAGCAGTTAGCTCAACTGGAGTTAAGGGAAACCATATTCCGAAGAATTGGGCTTGAAAAGCATAAATAATGGCGAGAAACAGAGTCTGCAAAATTGGTTTGAATAATCGCCAGAACTTCCTAGCAATATACATGATTAAGTTTTCAATGTAAAGTATGATTTTCTTTTATCTCACAAGTGTCTCCTTAAACGATGTTTTTAATTAGGACCCTTGTTTTCTTTCACTTCTTTATTAGGGAAGCTTCACACTTAGCCTGACATTAGAATGTTCTCAGAAATAAACAGTTTCCATAAAAGCAAAATTTCTTCATAAGATCATTACTATTATGTTGTGTGGGAAATGGAATAGCACTTTGGGGAATTTAATGCTGTCAAGAGTCGATTTCTGTAATATGTGACAAACAAGATCAACGCCGTCTCCATTTGCTGTTACTTCTCAGAAAATCAGTGGGGGAAATCAAACCCTTGCCACTGATTAAAATCAGAAGCATTTTCTTGCACAGATAAATAAATTATCTTTTTAAAAACGGAACCCTCTTCTTAACGTTAGAATCCCCCTGGTGCTTGTTGGTTGAACCCTGTGGTAAAAATTTGCCATCATGGCAGAGAGGGAGATGACTGTGAAATGGAAACCACTCCCGCTTCTTAAAATGTGATTCCAGCTTTGCTTTTTTCCTTTTGTTTTCATTTGAGGATTTGGAAGCATGCCGCGAGAGTCCGTCAAGATGAGACTCTCTTTCCACTGCATGCAATTTCAAATCTCCGTGATGCTGTGAGGAATTTCTTCAGAGCTTTCCTGAAGACTGACCCTCAGAAAAGCACACCATGCCCCAGCACGGTGAGTGTCCCTCCTGTCCCTTAGGCCAATCCCCTGCCCCACTTCTCTCAGTGATTCATGTGTAATATAACATTTTAGTGTGAATGTAAGCATTTTAATATGAAAAGGATTGATTTTTGCCACCGACATGGGATTCTAATGATTGGAAACAATATATTGATTTTTTTTTTTTTAATTAAAGCCATCTTCCCACTCATAATGGAAGGTCTTGCCCTTTGTGAAATTTATATCCACAGTACTTGGGTGATGCCTGCAATTACAGCTCCCGATGGCTAGCACCACATTTGTGAAGGAGAAAGGACTAATAGGAGAGAAATTATTTTCTCTCTCTTCTTGGTAAAGGGGCTTTTAGTGTTGGTCAAAGGTGGCTGACGGGAGACTGGATGGATGTCGGATTGCCTCAGCCTCACAGCACAGCTCCAGACATCCAAATCCCCCAGGGCTTCCAGGCTGCTCCTCAATCATGTTCTCGGAATTCCTTTTGTCCTCCTCTTGCTCCTTGAAACATGAAGAAGAAGCTAATAAAGACACCACGCTTTGCGAAAGTATTTTAAGTTTAGTCCAGTCTCAATATCCCCTCCTGTCACTGATGTGGTTGAAGTACTGTCACTGGACTCCTGTCCCCAGGTCCCACAATTCAGAGTCTGGTTTGGTCAAAGTTGGCTCAAGGTAAGCTATGAAGTGGATAATTGGTCATGATTTGTTTGGGCTCTGAGTTTAGCCCTCCGCCCTCACCTCCACCAAATACATTCACATCCAGTCAGGATTGCAGATGTTTGCGATGCTCCCCAGGAATCAGGACATGGGGAATAATCTGTCAAGTCCTTTGTTTTACACCTGAAAATACTGAGGCTGAGGTCAGGTAAGTTAAGCTGACAGAGCAGTCTGGAGGCAGGTTCTCTTCATTTCCTGCCCAATGTGCCTTCCTTGTACCACATTCCTCCAAGCACTAAATATGGCCTCTTCTCCAAATGCCTTTGGCTTCCATCTTGGGCTATGGTAGACTATCTTGTGGATCTTAATGTTGTCCAGCTGCCCCTTCCCCACCCCAGGAGTTCTCATTCCCACCCCCCTCCTTCCTCAGTGCCCCATCAGAGCTTTGGCTCCCTCCTGCAGCCCCCAGGTGCCTCTCTTTCCTTCTCACCTCTGTCCAAACTTAGTTACGAGCAACATATGCAGAAAAGCAGGCCATGTCTGAAGACCTGGTTCTACCACATTCCTAGTTTTATAATGTTTTGGAGCATTAGGTTTCTCAACAACAAAGAGAAATCATACCTGTTTTCATCTTAGGTTTTTGTGAAATTAGCTAAAATAAAGTTCAACAAAGTGTCTATAATCTGAGACATACTCCAAACCTTAGAAATTACTATGAATATTCTCCCTGGGCCTTGTCAACTAATCTGAGAACCTAAGGCAACACAACTAGCTACTAGTTGGAAGTGGCTGAATATTTTCCCTTCCTGGATGGCACATTTGCACCTCCAGCCATGCCTTCTGAAGGTAGAGTAGCTGCTTTGCAGTTAATGGGACCGGAGAGGGAGATTGATTTCTCTGCTACCTTCCAATGCTGTCTAGAAAGATTGACCCAAGGTCACTCTTATTCTACCAAGGCAAGGTAGGCATTTGCACAGCCTTAGAGAAACAAAATGGGCCAAATAATACTAGCCTGGAGATGAACATTCCAAAAAGAGGAGGGCTTTCTGAAAACAAGAAGATGATCACAGTCGAAAACAAATGTAGAGTCGCAATCAGACATGTCACACTTCGGATCTAAGATCTTGTGTCAAAATCATTTCCAGGCTCAGCGACTTCAGATGACTGAATCATGCAGTTGGCTCAAACTGGTTTGTTGACTCAGAGATCCTGAGGAACACGGCTGGTGCACTGAGAGGCCCTTATAATATCAGAAATGTATCTGGGAAGTAAATGACTTGTCAGGCAATTATTCCTCAAGGAGGCTGGCTTTGCTATTTCATTTCTTTACTTGGTTTGCTATGAGAGCTTGCTAGTGAAAGCCCTGGGGTCTTTTGGCAAAAACCAAAAATGGCCCAGGCTCCTGCTTGACTCTCCTGTGAGGCCTGTCCAATGCTTTCTGTAAGAAAGGCAGAATTTGGCAAGGGCACTGAGTGAGGTCACCAACATGCTGTCTTCTCTGGCTCTTTAGCAGCTCAAGCCATGGCTAAGAAGCTGACAGGAAAAGAAGCTATGCTGTTCCTCAGCTCTGGGGGCCTGACAGGCGGACAGTTGAGCCAAAGTAAGTCTTCAAAGATTGGTTTATTTGTGATTGTTATAACCAGGCTGACAAGGGCTGGTAGGCAGAATACAGACCCCCCTGTGTTTCCAGCAAAGAGGCTCAGTATTTCCATAGTTATCATGGATTATCAACTTATTAGCCATAGTTCAAATTCTCTACTCCTAACTCCATTTTTTGTCCATTGCACAAATATTTACCTCCCACCCCCTCTAGTTCCTCTCTTTCATAGTTGCAAAAATGTCAAGACCTTACAGTTTCTTCCTCTTTATTATTCCTGTGTCTCTGAGTATCTTGCTGACTGAGACGTACATTGTTTTGCTGACGAAGTCATGGTTACCTAATTCTACTTATTCAATAAATTCTGTTTCTACTAACAAAATAAGGAACCTATATGACCACATATGGATTCTTTTCCAAAGCACAGTTTCCATTCACAATATTTAACCTAATAGCATTTATTTCCTTATCATAGAAAAGTTTTCTTTGGATCAGAATCACCCATCTCATCCCACCTGCTACATGTGCCTTCATCCCCTTCTTATCTCTTTCTGACAAACGAATCACCTCCTGCTTCCCCCGCTCAGTGGACATCCCCATCACATATGTCCGTTGCCCATGGTGTGCCAGTGCAGCATGATATTGTGCTTTAACTTGAACCATCTAGCTGACCTCTTACAACACTATGGAGACCTTCTCTGGACAAGAATACACAGTAAGCTGTAAGGTGTTTGTTCATAATGCCCACATAGTACATTTTACTAAGAGATAAATTGTGCATGAGCCCTACACGACGCAGCTCACCTTGGAGGCAGAGGTGGGGGCAGGGATACTCAGGGGAAGGGAGGCAGCTGCCAATGCAGCTGGACTCAGGAGGAAATTCTTCTCTTCCCCTTGCTCTTCCCCAGTCATGTGGAAGCTCGACTATGGCCTTCTAGGCAGGAGCTTTGTGTCTGGACATCAGCAATTTTGTATTTAAGTGTAATTTTATAGTAAAAGGAGCTGTACTTCAGAATGTAATAAATTTGAACTAGTTTTTATTGGCCAGTCTTTGGATTCTTCTGGGTTTTCAACTGATAGACAAATCCCCATGAGAACTTGAAGTTCCCTTGAACCATTGCCAGATCTGACACAAGATAGACCGACCATGGTAATGGACTCAGAGGAAGTAGTGGCTAATGTTTCTTTCAAGTGTTAAGACAACTGGTATTATCACTCTTTTTCAATGCACCAGGACGCCTCGTGTAGCCCTAGGTCCCACTGATCAATAAATGGCTTTCCAGATGCCCAGCTCTTGAAGTAAAGATTACTGCAATTGGAACTAACATTTTTTACTTGGTTACCATGAAGAAAATTGTATGTAGTGAGAAATTTGGATTCTGAATCCCCAGCCTCACACACACACACAAAAATGTGCTCATGCTAAGAGGGATTTATAGAGAGTTTGCTCAGTGATAACACTACTGCCCAGCAGAGGGAAGGAGCTAGGTCATCAGGTGAGGGGAGGATATTTTTATATCTTCTGATCATGGAGATGGCTACAGAAAGTTAGTTATGTGTGAAGAGTAACAAAGGCCATCTTTTAGTGTCTTCTCTCTTCCTGCTAAAGGCAGACGGGGACTTAGTGATCTTTTGATGTTTAATTCAAACCTCTACCAGCGAGTCTTTTCTGCTTGTCTGAAAATGGTATAAGGTAGTGGTTTAAAAAGCACCAGTCAGGTGGGTGGTTTCCCTCACAGGGGGTGAACAATGTACCAGACTAAAGGAAAGCAGTTTGGAGGAGGGCGCTTTGAAAGTGAAGTCCCTTTAATTAGGTAATATCTTGGTTAGATTCACAACTCTCTTCCCAATAGAACTCTGAGATAATGAATTGGAACAGTGCTACTCGAAGTCATGTCTTGATAGCCTCTGATTGTGGGAAATAAAAAATGATTCTCTCTGAGTAGACCAGAAGAGGTGAACAAAAACTGGCAGTTTATGGGCGTAGATGGTTCTGTTTTCTGAGAGTGCTTTCTGAGGCTTTCAGAACAAGTGGACACACGTGATGTGGTATCTTCTACCAAAGTTTTTAGATTCGGGCAGAACCAAGTATTGGGAGGAAATGTAAATGTATAATGCATTGACATTGTCAAGCCATGAATTCTAATTTCAAATCTGGAGTAACTGAATAAGAATAAAGGAAATATGTTTTAGAAATTGTTAGATCTTTCCAAACTCACAAATCCACATGTGGCAATCAAAAGCATCTGAATAGCAAAGAACCTTTTGCTTAGAAATAGTGAAGGAGCTGTGTGGCCACGCCAATCTTCTGGCTAAGAGACAAGCTGTGAAAGAGAATGATACTTATGAAAAAGAACAAAATAATAGGCTCTGGACTTTTATTCTATATTGAATACTTTTTATATTATAGTCTCTCTAAAGTTATGTTTCTCCTAGAAAGTGGTTTCTTAAATAAGGCATCTCATCTGAATGTAGGAAGACATTGGATAACAATTTAGTGATCAAATTTTGGCAGCGGTTTCAGTTCAACTTCTGGTGGGCTGATGTTCAAATGAGAATCACCCCATCTGTTGTACTGAGTTTCAGTAACACAGGCAAGAAACTAGAAAAAGCAAAGCCTCTCCCAAATAGGCAAAACTATCCTGGGGTCACCTACTCTACCCATCACCAGAGAATAAAACTAGAGAGTCTCAAAGAGAGGATAGGTGGGAATTTACTTGCACATATGTGCTTTTTCAACTGGCTTCTCTTCAGCAAAATGATTTCAAGAATCATAGAAAGCAATGGACTTGGAAAATCTATTTTCTCTTTCTTCATTTCAGTGTGACCAGCAAATCCAAATATGTAAAAGCAATGCATGTTCAGAGGGCTGCAGTGCTAATTAACCAACCACATGGTCTAGACTAATGCTGTGTGCAGCTTAGAAGTAGACACAGACAGAGAGGCATGCCCAGGAGAGATGCAATCTAAACAGACAAGACAGAATGGACAGAATGCTGGAGATAGGCAAGAAAGCAGTCTTCTATGTGATTCTAGGAAGCCCTCATTTAACTCAGGGTTTGCAGTTAATTAAAGGTGAAATGAATTAACAATATTGGTCTTCTTCCTTGCCTGGGAACTGGTATCACAGTCTGGTTCCTGCCTCACCTCTATTATTTTTGCAACTCTTCTGTGCTTGGAGGTGGAGCTTCTGTTTTCCAAATTTTTGACCATTACTGTTAACTCCCAGTCTTTACTTCCAGGCTAGACTACAGACACCACGAGGATGATTACTGGCTTCCTCTTCTCTCACTCCTTAATGCACTTAAGATGATAGTATTAGCACAGCACACTCAATAAATGCCTAATGACTACTAATCAGTAAGCCCTGTCTTACTCTGTTATCTTTCTCTAGACCAGTGGTTCCTAGATGTCAGTCATCTGATTAAGGCAAGTTCTAATTGAAGTTTCCATGGATGTTCAGTGAAATGAGAACAAAAAAAGGGGAAGAGAGGTAGCATTGCATAAAGCCAAATGTATTCTATTTAAAGGACAAGTGTTTATTTGAAAATTACATCTTGCTCCTACTTTGGTATTGGCCTGCCCTTTCTTTTATTAAAAATAAAGGCGATAATGGATGGGAATTACTTGCTTGTTATTTAATATTCTTACTAAGCAAAATAAAAATCTTGGCAGTCCTATGTTTTTCCTCTCACCTCCCTTATCCCTTTTTTAATGTTAATAGTCCACAAAACTCAAAATTCTCGGGACCCCTGTTTTAGAAGGCGAAACTCTTGTTTTTTATTAGTTTGTTTAAAACCACACAACTGTAAAATGGAATGAAATCCTGATAGATGCGGCAACATGGATGAATCTTAAAGACATCATATTGAGTGAAATAAGTCAGATACAAAAAAGACAAATATTGTATGATCTCATTGATATGAAATTAGAATAAGCAAGCTCATAGACTTAAACTCTAGAATAATAGGTTACCAGGGGCCAGGATAGGGGAAGGGAATAGAAGAGAGTTAAGGCTTAAAATGTGCAAAGTTTCGATTTGAGATGATGGAAAAGTTTTGGTAATGGATGGTGGTGATGGTAGCACAACATTGTGAATGTAATTAACAATATTGAACTGTATATTCGAAAGTGGTTGAAAGGGGAAATGTTGGGCTGTGTTCACAATACTAAGATAAAAATTTAATGAATTATATTTAATAGTGCAATTATAAAAATGTGCTTTCATTACTTGTGACAAATGTACCCCAACAATGCAAGGTATTAATATAGGGTATATGGGAATCCTATTTTTTATGCATGATTATTCTGTAAACTGACAGTTTATCTAATTTTTTAAAATTAACAACATTCAGCATATATAATATGTACTTTCGATGGATTTTTCCAGGAATGGTCCCCATTGCTATTGCCAGATTCCTCCTTTTTCAGCATTATCTGAATTCATTTAATGGGAATTTACAAGCACCCGCATCTTGGGGTGGGCTTCTCCCAGTCTGGCCTGGGCTTGGCCATGTGGTTGTTGTAGCCAATGGGACAATAGCAAACAGATATTTGAAAAAGTGCTTGCACTTTGGACTTGCCCTCTTGCTATTCTTGGAACCCTGCCTCACCATCCTAATGGTCCCAGAGCTAGCCTGATGCTCCTGGGCCACCTCCCCTGTTGCCCCAGCCAACTGCCAGCCAAGATCCAAACATGTGAGTGAAGTCATTTGGGACCAGCCAACCCCTGGCAGATGTCAACTGAACACAGACACATGACTGAGCCCAGCAGAGACCATCTGAGCCCATGCAAGCTTTGCCCAGCAGAATGATAGCTAAATATGCAGTGATTGTTTTAAACCAGTAGATTTGCTGGGAGTTTGCTATGTAGCAATAGGTACCTGAAGGAGGAACACAATGCCAAGTCTTGTAGACCTTTCAAACAATGTTTAAGGTTTTCTTGGATAAGATAAAAAGCCACTGGCTGCAAATGAAATTGGACTCTCAGTTTTGTCTGTTCTTGGAGATTTAACTCTCCTATAAGAGATTTTCCAGAGCAGGAGCCTGATAGAGTGCCTGGTCTACAGGAGCCACGTGACAAACAGCTTTAGAGCAAATCCAAGCCCTGTAATCAGGGCCTCAGGACCAGAATGGCCCACTGAATGCTACTGAAAGGTCAGAGGCAAGGCTTCAGCTTTCTCCAGACAAGTCCTGGATTAGTACTTGAAATTCCAGCATCAGCAATTTGTTCTCTATGCTGAAGCTGTGCACCCCATGAGGCCTTCTAAAAAATGCAAACACTCCTGGTATGGTTAGCATACTGTCATCCCCTCCCTGTCAGTGGCCTTGTCAGATGTCTCCAAGGGTCAACATTGGGGTAAGTGTAAAACAGCAAAAAT
>PVIY010053387.1:0-14713 GCA_004026745.1 Myrmecophaga tridactyla | reverse complement strand
TCCACAATTGGCGTTTGATTGTGCTCAGTCCCTGCTGCTGGTAAAGTCCTTTCCTTTCCCCTCTGGGAAGCGGCCTGTGGGGGAGGGGTGCTGGCCGCCGCAGCTTTAGGAACTCACGGTTCTGGGGGGGCTCGCAGCCAGTCCAGCTGGTCCAGACTGGAGTACGCTGTGTGTCTGGTCACTGACGTGGCCCCAGGAGCTGTTCTGTACTGTTTCTGGTTGTTTAGTAGTTGTTCTGGAGGACGAACTAAAACGCACACGTTGTTAAGCCGCCATCTTGACCCGGAACCAGGGACAGATATCTTGACTCAAGAAAGGTCAATGGGTCCAGGACACCTCTATCAGCTGGGAATGCTGAGTCTTTGGCTTCTGGTTTCAGTTTCCACAGGGGCATTTTCTCTCTGCCTCTCCAAATGTCTGGATCTCATATTGGCTCTGTCAGCTCTGAAGCTTTTTCCAAAATGGTTCCCTCTTAAAGGACTCCAGAAAGTGACCCACCTCTAATGGGCGGAGACACGTCTCCATGGAAACCACCTAATCAAAAAGGTCCTGTTTTAGCTGCCGTTATGCAATGTACTAGAATCAGAATGCCTTTTAAAAAGGGGAATTTAATAAGCTGCTAGTTTCCAGTTCTAAGGCCGAGAAAATGTCCAATTAAAACAAGTCTATAGAAACGTCCAATCAAAGGTATCCAGGGAAAGATACCTTGGTTCAAGAAAGCCGATAATGTTAAGCGTTTCTCTCACCTGGAAAGGCATGTGGCAAACACAGTCACAGTTTCTCTCTCGGCTGGAAGGGCACATCGAGCAAGGCATCATCTGCTACTTTCTCACTTGACTTCCTGTTTCATGAAGCTCCCCATGAGGCATTTTCCTTCTTCATCTCCAAATGTCACTGGCTTGTGGGCTTTCTGCTTTATGGCTATGTCATTCTGCTCTGCTCTCTCTGAGTCTCCCTCTGAATCTCCCAAAATGTTTCCTCTTTTATAGGACTTCAGAAACTAATCAAGACCCACCCAAACGGGTAGAGACACATTCCCCTAATCCAGCTTAACAACCACTCCTGATTGGGTTACATCTCCAGGGAGATGATCTAATTACATACAGTATTGAATAGGGATTTTTCTGCCTTTATGAAATGGGATTTAGATTAAAACATGGCTTTTCTAGGGAACATACATCCTTTCCAACCAGCACAGGTCCCAACCACAATATTGAATCAGGATGAAAGAACACGGCTTCTCTGGGATACACAACAGCTTCAAACCAGCACACAGTCAGTATCATCCTTTACCCTATAGACTGATTGACCTTGGTCCTACCCAGATCAGCTTCATTCATATCTGTAATTGAAGTCTGATCTCTTTTTCAGTGCCTGTACCATTGCTGTGTGGGGTAATGCTGACTTGCAAAGCTGCAGAGCTCTAGCTCTGGATCTCAGGTGTCACATAGGTACCTTTGGGTGTTCTTAATGGACTTCATGTTAACTTGCGTCTCCCGTGTGTGACTGGCAGGCCCCAAACACTTGCAGCATGTGCCTGGGCACTGCTGCAGCGGCCATGGGGGATAGTTTAGAATTTCCAGGGAAATGCAGTGACAGAAACTATATGAGGGACCGGATGGAGGCAGTTCAGCTTCAACAATGCACTGAGCATCTTCCTTTTCCATGACGTGGCATCTTTTGAAATGGGGTCTCTGCAGGCACTTTGATGGAAAGCAAGTGCCTGTGAAACCCCGTGTGGAGGAGAGGGACATGTGCTGGCCCAGACCTGAGGGGCTCTGCAGGCTGTTGTGGCCTAGCAAAGCCTAGCAAAGACCCACAACTGGGGGCTTAAAACAGCAGACAGTTTCCTCTCCCAGTTCCAGAGGCTGCACGTCCAAAGTCAAGGTGTTAGCAGGGCTGGTTCCGTCCTGGCCTCTCCTGGCTTCTGCTGAGGCCGGAGTTCCTTGGCTTGTGGCCACATCACCCCCACCTCTGCATCTGTCATCACGTGGCCTTCTCTGCATTCCTCCTGTCCTTATAAAGTCACCTGTCGCTGGAGTCAAGGCCCACCCCATCCAGTGTGGCCTCCTCTTGAGATCTTTAGCTGATCCCACCTGCAAAGGCCATACTCCAAACAAGGTTGCACTCTGAGGCTCTTAAAGAACATCAGTTCTTTAAGAAGAAAACATAAATATGATATTCTTTAAGCATGTGCACCATTTCTTCAAATGACTACTAAAACATTAGGATCTAAATAAATACTCAGTCATTGTTCAGGCCTAATTCTTTAGTGAGCAGAAGGTTGGGTCGGGCTGGTAAGGCAAGGCACAGCACACCCTGAACTGGAAGCTCTGTCGGGGCCCGTCAGCCTCGTCCTTACGGGGTAAACCAGGAAGCGGCTGCAAGTTTCTGCAGGGGAGAACTGACCCCCAACATCAGGAGGGGTCACAGCACAGGATACAAAATAACTTGTAAATATTGTTACACTCAGTGGCATTTAGCCCAAGGTTGTTTTTCTTTCCTTTTTATTATGGTAAATACTTTCACCACCAACGTATCTCCCACACCATGACTGCCAGCAAACAGCACTTGCATCTGAGGTCACCCCAGCCGCCTCTGCCCTGGTTGGCAAGGAACTGAAGCAGGTCGGTGCCACCCACACACACTTGCCGCAAGGCCTCCGCCCACACACCCACGCGCGTGTTCATTCCACGGAGGTGCACAGAGCCCACACCCGAGCCCAGCCCGTGCCAGGCACGAAGGGAACGAGATGTGGGGAAAAGCCTAGACCTGAGAGAACAGCAGGGCAGGCTGTCCAGAGGATCTCCACAGGAGGACAGCAACACGCCCATGTACTCTAATAACATGGGAAATACTGCACCTAGGAGCCCTTTGGGGAAACCTCTTTGGGGTGAAGCTGAGCCAAAAAAAAAATGAGCAATTAGGGAATGAAGAGGTTAAGGCCACGGAGCTCCTAGCTTGTGTGGAATCCATCTACACATAGGATGGAGGCGCCTAGCATTCCACAAATATTACGGTAAAACCCCGAGGTGGGAGGCGCAGGGGATGGGAAAGGGCAGACTTCCTGGTCCTTGGCTAGGTCCCTAAGGCCTAAGGTTGGAATTGGTCCCGATTGACTGCAGTTTTCAGTTTTTTCGTGGAAACTAGTTATTCTAGTAGTGAAGTTAGACAAGTCCTTTAATTTTACTTGGTTTCTTTATCTTCTTTTAAATTCAAGTAAAATTGAATATAATATTTTTTTTAAAAACATCCTGGGAGGGCACCTGACAAAGCAGTGGGGGCTGGGCCCTCGCCTGCAGGGTAACGGGGCTCCTACGAATTTTGAGTTCGAATCCCTACTCCAGCACTTACAGGCTGTGCAACTTTGGGTGGGGGCATCGCCCCTCCACACCCTGTTTCCTCACCTGTGTAGGGCTGTAAGAGCAGCCCCTCCTGCAGGAGCTCAGAGGGCTCAGCAAGGTAAAGCACCGAGGGCTGGGGAGAGGGTGGAGGGCTGGCTGGTGCAGCTATCATGGCGCAGCCTCCATTGGGCAGGACTAACCCCTGCGGAGCGGGGTCCACCCCCAGTGGACAGAGCTAATCCCCCATGGGGCGGGGCTAATAACTGGGGGCGGGGTCACCCCCCAGAGGACAGGGTAATCCCTGTAGGGTAGGGCCAACCACTGTGGGGGCGGGGCTAACCCCTATGGGGCAGGTCTCACTCTAGGGGGTGGGCTTATAAATCTCGAGGAGCCCCACACCTTGATCACCCTGGGCTGGCCCCAGAAGGAAAGGTCTTGGAGGAGTCTCGAAGGAGCTTTCTCCTGGGGGGCGTTCCAGGGAACAGAAGGGGACTGGGGTGAGCACACGAGCAGACGGGGAACCGAGACACCAGAGCTGGGTCCGAGCAGCCCCTTCTGAGAGCTGGGAACTCCTGAGGATGAAGTGGGGGGCGTTACCTTGGCCCCCACCCCCCAGTGTCTGGGACAGGGCACATGCTTGAGCCAAGCAGGTGAGTGGCTTGCCCAGGTGTCTGGCCCCAGGCATTAAGGAGTCAGAGCTGTCAGCTGCACCTGAGCACAGGTGGGCTGGGAGCGGGCAGGAGGCCCCCAAAAGGCGCCTAAAAGTCCGCTCCTTCATGACTCAGGTCTGTGTAGACCCTCGAGGAAGCCCAACACAGACAACAGATTCTTATTAAAAACATTTTCTGTGTTGATCTTTAAAAAAATTTTTTTAATTTTATTTTTATTTACAAACACTATATCCACGAAGCATAAAAAACTTCCCTTTATGTGTATTCTATCAGGAGAGAGCCTGCCCTTCCTTCTAGACCAGATATGCCTCTTGGGCCTCTCCCCCTCTCCCCCTCCCCCACTTTTCTCCAGGACCGTCCCCTCCTGGCACCTGGAGAGCCAGGGTGACTGAGTCAGAAGCTGGAGCTGCTGAGGCTGCACGTGGACCCTTCCCCCTGCTTCCAGGGCCCGGGTTTGATCAAAACTCTTGATGTTCTACCTGTCCTTTTTCCCCTGCAGTTAGGATGTCCACCTCTTCTTGGAGCAATTAAGGAAATCTGTCCTATCTGCAGTAGCAGTGGGATGCTTCAGCGGAAATCCAGCCCTCAGAACTGCTTCAAACAGGAAGGGAATTTACCGTCTCCCTGACTGGAAGGAGGCTCAGAAGCCTCTGGAAGAGACAAAGGAGGGGGCGTGGGCTCTCCAGGTAGTTTAAGAGGGGCCACTTTACCAAAAGGGATGGTGGCAGCTGGACAGCAAGGGAGGCAGAGGTGCTTGACTAAAGATTTATCATGCTTAAAGAGCCCCAACAGCGGAAGCTAATGAAGTGGCCAAGTGAACACTGATGTACAAATCCTTCGGCTTGGCCCAGGCCCTGGGATGAGGTCGCTGCCACTGGGGCCAGGTCAGAATTCCCAGAGGACAGAACTGTAGAGGTGGTGGGCTATCAGAGAAGGGTCTCCCCACAGGTGCTTCTGTGGGCAGCCATCCCACACCAGGGACATGTTGGGGCAAAGACTGTCAAACCCAGGGAGGTCATAGCTTCACAGTAATACCTGCAGCTCCTAAACTGGTCCGTGGCCTGGGTAGGGTCTCTTGAGAACTGCTGTTGGGGCACTGACCTGTCCTATGCACATCAGTCACACAATAGCAGGTTTCCGAACGAGCTTTGCAGGGCGGAGCTATGCTGTGGCGGAGGCCTGGGGGTGGGGTGGGGGCGGTGAGCCCCTTGCCCCCGGGCCAGCTAGTCCCCATCTATTTTTCCTCAGAAGCTCATTCCTCTTGTTCACAAGTGACCAGAGCAGGCCCAGAAGGGTTTTGTGTAAACTCTGGGTAAACAGTGCCAGAGCCACCCAGCTATGAGGGCAGGATGCTGGCAGCCAGCCTGGGGTGAGTGGGGGGCTGCGACGTGGGACCTGGGCCTGTCACCACATTCTCAGCCCTTCACTCCATGCACTTGCTTCCCTTCCCTCCTGGATGTCCAGTAGGGTCCAGACTGGGAATGGGGAACCCAATCTGGACTGGCCAAATGAGGCACCCACCCTCAGTTACCCACACCCCTCCCACTGCCACTCAGCACCCTTGCCAGCCCTGGGTGTTGCACAGTTTTAAAGCTATTGCCAATCCGAGGGATGCACATGTCAACTTGTGGCTTTAATGAGCTGGGTCCAGATTCCCAGTGTGGCTGCGTGCCTTTTCACCCTCTCTTGGCCATCTGAGCCCTTGTGAGGTGTGTGAGGTGTCCGGGAATACAATGTGCACATTCCTCTGGGCTTGTTTTCGCTTTCTTATTGATTTTTCTGTGTTTTTTTTTTAATATATATATACACTGTGTATAATCCTTTGTCATATATGTTGCAAAATATTTTCCTCCAGGCTGTTACTTCTAATTCTGTTTCTTTTTTGCTCAAAACTTGTACATTTTGTTATAGACAAATGTATCCATGTCTCCCTGGCATTTTGTTTTCTGAGCCTGTTCTCTCTGCCCCAAGGTCAGGAGCCTGTAGTGCCCTGCTTTGTTCCTGACCTGGTGTGTTCTTTCAGATCCATTTTTGTGATTACTAGCAGGAAAGGTTTTACTTTGACCCTTTTTCCCCCAGAGTCGACGTGGCAGGAGGCCTGGCCCTGCCTGCTGAAGGACCCAACCTCATCGGGCCTGTAAACTGGTGGGTGGGCAGGGTCTGCACAGGGCACCATCCACAGCCGCCCTTGCCCGTTCCCTGCAGGCTCTGGGGCTTTACTTGGTATCTGTTGAGAGTTGGCAGGGCAAGGTCCACCCTCTTCTGCGCTTAGTCTTCTGTTTAACCAAAATTCAGCGTGTCTGTGCTTTAGAGTCCCATAGTTCTACCAGGTTTTTTATGAAAAGCAGCTGTCCCTGGATGCCTCACCCCCAAGGCCCAGACTTTCACCTCTTTGAAGATTTTTGGTATTTAGCTCCATGTCTCTAAATAGCTTTGCTTGCTTTGTCCCACTTTTCCGTTTGAGGGGGTGGCATCTGTTGACTTTCCCTGTGGAAGAAGAGGGCCCAGCCCCCCCCCCCACCTCCCTGCCCCTACCCGTCCCTGCGCTGGCTCCATTCCACTTAGACCAGCATCTAGCTAGGACGCTGAGGCCGCCACTGTCAGGCTTTACCCACCACCGTTTGTTGCCTTCCTGCCCAGTTCTCTGTTTAGTTCTAAAGTCTGCCATTTGAATCTCTTGGATTGTCCAGATCAATAACCATACTACCTGCAAATGAGGATAGCTTTGTCTCTGACATCCACCCTCCCATTAGTTAAGAGATACTCTTATGTGTCTTTTTCTTCTTTAATTGACCAGGTCTTTCATTCCTTTGGGCTGATTGAGTTTGCATTCTTTATAATGGGTTGGAAGTCATTACTCTTGTTTTAGTTTCCTAGTGGTGACCGCCTGTCATTTGGCGCACACATGGAAACTTCTGTTCTCCCTACAAGTCCAGGGTCCGTTCGTTGCTGAAGCTGTCCCCAAGTAAGAATCACCGCAGCACTGACGAACTGCTCACCCTATGTCCTGCCCCTCCCTCACCTCCCTGTGAGTACCAACAGGAATTTAGAACACCATTGTAAATTGGTTGTTTTTTTTTTCCATTCAAGTAATATGTGGCAAGGTACAAAAAAAATCCAAATGAGCTCTAGAATGCCACCGTAGGAATCAAAGATGATGTCCCTGAACTTCTACTTAGGGTCACCGAAGTTTCCCTCTCTCAACCACCTGCCTTCCCCTCCTCCCCATTTCTCCAACTGATGACATTGTCCACATTGGTTCTGTCAGCATTCAGGGTTTTCATTAACCACGATGCGTGGATGGTGGCTAGGAGCCGATTAGGGTACCACGTGGTGGTAATGCTGCCTCCTTTTTTATTGCTTTTGTCTGCCGAGCACTGATAGTTGACAGCTCTCTGGAGAGTCTGTGACTCGGCTTTGGACACCCCTGTCCTTGTCTTCCCTGGGAGGCCTCCCCTCTGTCCTCTGGTACCCCTGTTGCAGGCTGCACCCTGGCCCAGTGCTCACACCTGCCCAGCCTTTCGCTACCACCCTTTGGGTCCCGTAGGGGGGGTCCCATGTGTTCCTTTCTGTGGGGGGCCCTACATTGCATGGAAGTTGGCTAAGAAAGTGTGTGTTGGGGGGCAGCAAGGTAGCCCTCCATCCCCCTGTCTGAAAGGCTTGTGGGCCCTCGCCCTGATGGGAGTTTACAGGACGTGGTGTTAGCCTCTGAATTTTGGAGGCAATGTTCCCTGTCACCTAGACCCAGTGGGACTGGAGAAGTCAGAGACTCTTTCCTGTACCTTTCCTTTAGACATGCCTTCCTCCCCCCTCCCCACCTCTTTCTGTCTGTTTTTAGATCTTTGCTTTCCTAGTGCACTGACATGTCATGGCATAGTGGCTCCATGTCAGTCTTTTTTCCATCCTTTGTGTTCTGGCTTGTGGAGGCTTTTTCAGCCTGTAGACTGTGCCCATCAGTCCCAGAAAAGCTTTCTGTGCCATTTGATCATGTCCCTCCCTTCATGTTCTCAGTTTTCTTTTTCTGGCATCCCACTGGTTTGAAATTGGGCCTAGCAGACTATCCTCCTGTCCCCTTGTCTTTTTTCTCAGGATGCTGCCCAGAAATGGTCCTGGAAAGCTGTGAATTTGCAGGGGAGAACACACACACCCTGCAAGCCAAGGACATGGGGTTCCGTCAGAATGGAGGTGGGCACGTGGCACAAGCGGGTCTCATTGAGCTGCCCCTGCATCCAGACACCCCGACCAGGTCCACGGCATTGGGGACCCCACTAGCACAAGGGAGACCATGCCAGATCTGACCAGTTTGATGTTTTGCCTATCCCTGGTCCTGGATACCGGCTCTTCAGGATAACTCACAGGTGTCTAGTCAATGCACCGGCCCCAGGCAATGCACCCCCACATCAATGCAACTGCCCTTGTCAGTGTGCCCTCCCCAGTCAATGCATCCCCCCATCGATGCACACCCCCATTGATGCACACCCCCATTGATGCACACCCCCATCAATGCACACCCCCTCCAGACAATGTGCCCCCACTCGACGCACCTCTGGGTCCTGGGTCTGCAGTCAGGACCACGCACACAAGTCCTCTGTGGCCCGGGCATGAACGCCATCAGGCCCTGCTCGCTGATGATGAAAGGAAATGTAGTGAAAGGGTGAAGAGGGGGGATGGCCAGGGGATGGCCAACTTCCAGTGAATGGCTGTTCATTTCTTGGACTTTTGTTCTGGTTTCTGGAAGATTCCTTAATTTATCTTTCAATCTTTCTATTAAAATTTTTTAAATACATATTTCAAAAATTTTACTTATGAGCTTGCTTCAGTTAAAGCCAGGACAGTAACAAGTATAATAAATTTTGGTTTTGTGAATAAATGATGTAGTTAAAATTAGACAATGTTGGAAGTTGTAATACCCATACTTGTAAATTTTTCAACATTTTAAAATTACATCAGCACTGCAAGAAAAAATAATCATTAAAATTTTAATACAAGTGTATATTTAGGAATGCCACTTGCCCTTTCCCCTCGGCTCCCACATGGCTCAGCCAAGACTGGCCTGTCCCCACTTATCGGACAGGAAAGTTCCACTATCTTGTGTATTCATTGCAGTTTTGTCAAAGCTTTCCCCATTTCTCTGAATCTCTACCAGGATTGTCTCTAGGTACAATCCTGAATCCATAAAAATAATCCCACAGCATGCCAGGATTTTGAGCAGACAAACCCCTCAATGAATGGAAACTCTGGTAAAATAAGTTTTGCTACAATATTTCACAAGAAAGAATAAACCACTTGGGAACGTGCAGAGGAAGAAGGTTCAGAGCTCATCATTTAAGAAAACCCTTCTCGGGGCAGCCACGGTGTAGGTCCCTCTGCAGTGGCGTGGAGGGGAAGCTTTGGACACGCTGTGGACTCGGCCGGAGATGTCCCTGAGCCTTAACTGTCAGCACTGGTTGTCTTAGTTTAAATCTGAAGCCTCTTTCTTATTCTTTGGTTATTCTTTTACAAAGAATCCTGTCCTCTGTTTTAGGGACAGTATCTTTTCTTAACTCTCTGAGGACTGTAATTTTAAGAATATTTTTAGGGGGTTAGGGCCAAGTTTCTAGGGCTCCTTACTATTTCTCCTGGGTGGGGGGGCCTTTCCCTGGGCACTTTGGCCTTTCCCCTTCGGGTGAAGCCCCCTGTGGCTGTCCTGCCCAATGGAGAGGGCCGAGCAGCGCCTTAGGGGTGTCTGGACAGAGCCTGGCCCTTTCCCGAACAGAGGTCTTTTTCTCAGGCAATTTGACCTCTCCAGAGAAGGTTCCTCAGGATTCCCACCTGGGGGAGCAGACCTCATCTGGAGGACATCCTGGAGCACAGCTGAGGAAGGGCGGCCAGGGGTCCACAAGTCAGGAGATAGCCTTTCCTTCATCCCTCCACCTGGCCGCCACAGCTAGAAGCCCCCAAACCCAGTTTCTCCAGAGAACAGCCACTGCTTTCTGTTTGTCTGGGAGTCGGGAGGCATGGGGAAAGCTGCCCAGCCTCGCTGGAGGAGCGGGAAAAGGGATGTCGGGGTTGCATTCTGCAGAGCAGCCCGCTTCCCCAACATTCTCCTGCCCTGCTGCCCCTTCCATGAGGACTGGGCTTATGATGTCTCAGATATGCTGTGCTGAATTATCCTATTTTCACCATATTTGTCATCCCTGCCTCTTGGCTATTTCTGGGCCACGAGACTTGCCTTGGCCAAGGAGATGAGCGCAGAAGCCATGCCTGTCCCGGCCAAGCAGAGGCTCTGAGAGCCGCACCTAGTTCCGTCCCTTCGCTCCCCTCTGCTGCAGGAGGGGTTTGTCCCAGCACCCACTGGCTCCTGGAAGGAGGCAGGAGGGAGCACACCTGCAGGCAGAGGACCTGGGGTGGACGTGGAGCCTAGCAAGAAGGAAATTCTTATGATGTTTGCTTTGCAGCACAATGGCTGGTTGTCCACACAGCACGACTTGGCCTAAGCAGACAGCTACTTTTGCGGAGCAGGCTACCATCCTCCATCTTCTGGTTAAAATGTGGTGGAAAATGTTGAAATGCCGTATCCACTGTTGTCTCTTTTCCAGTTTTCTTTGTTCTTGTGGGACTTTTTTTTTTCTTGGTTCTGAAATTCCTCTGCATTTTAGAAGGGTTTAGGGAGGGAGAGGCAGCCAAGAGCCATTTTTAACTGGGAATGTATTTACTCCTCTATTTTGTTTTATAGTCAATACTTATGTAGACTTTACAATGAGCTTCAATGTCTTCTTTGCATCCTTTGCTCCTTGGAAGCCTTCTACTGCTTCTTTGTTTTCTTGGTCTTCTGGTCCCTGTTTCAAGAGGGCTTGTGCAGCAAGCTCCCTGCAGCTTTGTGTGTTTGGAAATGCCTGGCATTCCACTCTCATGCTTGAAAGATTATGGCTTGGAATAGAATTCAAAGATATTGTTCCACTGTCTTTATGTCTTTATGATCCAGTTTGACGTGTCAATCTGATTTTTATTCCCTTTTTCCCTGTAACCTTTCTTCCTTTCCCCATATCTCTCTGCCTCTGTCTCTCTGTCTCAGTCTTTTATGAATTCTCTTTATCTTTGGAGTTCATGAATTTTACTATAATGTATCAAGGCCAGATTTTATGCTCCCCTTCTAATCTGAAACCCCTATTTTTTGAAATGTTCCCTTGTGTGTATGTGTCTTGTGTATGTGTCTGAGTGACATATCTCTGTATGTGTATCAGCATCTGTACGTCAGTGTGTCTGTGTTTGTCCATGTCATTGTGTCCATGTCTGTGAGTGTCTCTGTCCACTCATGTGTGTATATGTCTGTGACTGTGTGTCTCAGGGTGTGTCCGTGTGTGGAGATGGGGTGGGTGTGTGTGGTTGCTTCCTCTACCCTCTCTGACCTCTCCTCCTGAAACTCCTACTCAATGGATAGTAGGACTTTTGGGTCTCTCCTTTTTGTCCTTTAACTTTTCCTTCACATCTTTCATTCCTTTTTCCCAGGATCCTACCTTCTGGGGGAATTCCTGGGTTCAATCTTTCTATCTCATGATTTTTCTTCTTCTCTTAAGCCACTTTATCATTCAGCCCATTTTATCATGCTATTTTATTTCATAATGTTCCTAACAGTGTGCTCCAGCTAATTCCCTTCTAAAGGTACAATCTTGTCTGGCCTGTCTCTGGAGTATCAGACTCATGAGTTCCCAAGTCTCCTCATCACCATCTTTTGCGTTTCCCAGGGCTGGGGTGATTTTCTCCATCAGTTGAGCCACTGTTTCCTGCCGCTGTCTTGGTCTTCTCCCAGTACTCAGTGTGCTCTGCTGAGTAGCGGCCCCCGCCCCAGAACCTGTGCCTGCATGATCTCACATGGCAAAAAGGACTTTGCGGATGGGATGAAGTTGAGGGTGTTGAGATGGGGGATGGCCCCGGATTATCTGACTATAAGGGTCTCTATAAGAAGCAGACAGGAGTGGGGCAGGGGAGCGAGGGGGCGTGATGGCAGAACGATTTAACATTGTTGCTGGCTTTGAAGGTGAAGGAGGCAGCCAGGAAGCAAACAATGCAGGTGGCCTCTGGAAAGTGGGCAAGGCCTGGAGTGGATTCTCCTCCAGAACTTCCAGAAAGGAACACAGCCCTGTCAACACCTTCATCTAAGCCCAGCGAGAGCCGCCTTAGACTCTGACCTCCCAAACTATAAGATAATAAATTTGGGTTATTTTTAGCCACCAAGTTTGTGATAATTTGTTCCAGCAAGAACAGGAAATTCAACACTTGGTGATTCTGATTGTGAGCTCTTCGTTATGGTTGAGTTCATATATGGTCCACATAGCCTGTATGGGAGAGGAGAGGTCAGAGCTGCTGGGGGAGGGACATATACATATAGTAACTCATCTACCCATAAAATTAAAACACATTCAGTTTACAAAATTTGGAAAACATAGGAAAAATAGTAAAAACTTATGTGAAATATTCATAATCTAGTCCCAGGCAACCATTGTAAATAGTTTGGTATGTTTCTATCCAACCACAAAGGGAAAAAGAAAAGGAGGGAGAAAGTTGGGTCATACAATGATGAGTGGTTTCCTGTTTATTTTTTCCCACTTGAGATAGGCAGCTTGCAAGCACTTTCCTAAGTCATTACATATTTTATGACAGCTGCCCTTCCATGTATGGATGTATCATCTGATTATTTATAGCATGAGTATTTCTGTGGTTTGCACTTTTTCACCATTGAGCATCTCTGCTCATTTTCTCAGCCTTCAAGCTCAGGCAGAAATGGGGGTCTGGGTCAGTGGAAGGGGTGGCTTAAAGCTCCACATTTGGGGGCATGGGATGGGAGGATGCTGCCCTTAGGGAATTCTAGTACCAGGACCCAAGGCAAGCACCTGGCCTGGAGCCTGATGTGATGACTCATGGGCCCAGAAAAGTGGTGCTGGAAGCCTGGGGCATTTGGGTCAGGGGCTGAGACTGCCCAGCCCTTAGGGCTCCAAGCCAGGCAGGCATTGTGCCAAACTAAGCCTGACTGTCTCCAAAACTTAAATTCAGTCTCAGGAAGTGAAGGTTTGCTGCCAGGGAGGATCGAAAAGAACAGGCCTCAGGCTCTGAGATGCTGCTGGCCCCGGGGCCAAGGGCTCCCACCTGGATGGTCTCCAGTATTGGCAAAGCATGCGGCTCATCAGAAGCAGCTGATGAGGGCCACAGGAGGGGATCCTTCATCACACGCTCCGCAAATGCTGGGCCCCAGGCTGGGCACAGCACCCCAAGCTCGGCAGAGAGATCCTAGACTCCAGCCCGGCCTCCTCAGGGTGGCCACCCACCCTGGTGCCCTCTCAGTGCCCAGGGTTTGCTGGGCACAGGAAGCATGAGGTTAGAAGGCTGGTATGGGCTTGGAGATCCCTGGGAGAGACCAATCTTGCGGTGAGGCTGCACAGCAGACCGAGAAAGGTGACTGTGAGGTCAGGTAAGCTGGAGTTGGGGCCTAATCTTCTGTGCAGAGGTGGGGGGCGCCCAGGAGCTGTGGAGGAGCCTCAGGGGCCCTCCACCCAATGGCCTGGGTTCCAGCCTGGTGTCCTCCTGTGACCTGGGGGTGGGAGATCATGAGCTTCCCTTTAGGGCCTCTGACCCAACACAGGGGCAGGCGAAGCTCATCCTGGCACCAGGGCCTCTTTGGAGCCCAGAGCCCAGGTCTTCTCTGTGAGGGACAGAGGCCCATCTTAGGGGTCTCCAGGGACACTGAATTGACCTCTGACCTTGGACCAGAAGTAACCCAATTTCCTCTGCAGTTCTACCCCCTCACCCCTGCCCTCCTGCAGCACCTCACACGGGTCTCCCCCTTCCAGGACACCCTGGGACAGGGTGGCTGCACCCCAGCCCTGTTCCTAGGCATATCCCTTTGCCTCCGGTCCCAGAGGACTCCACCCAGAACCCGGGCGGACTCTTGGGCCCCAACACTCCCAAACTCTTCCAAGCGGGCCCTGTTGCCTCAAGGCCGACACCCCCGCGAGGGTTGGCCCGTTCTGCTCTCTAGAGGGGAAACTGAGGCAGTTGTCCTGGGTCGTAGTCCAGCTAAGGCGGCGCAAAGGGGCACCTGGTGACGCCCTAGGAGAGGGTCAGGGAGGGGTGCGAGGGGAGGGCTGGGTGGATACAGGGAGGCCGCACCCACCACGGGGGCCAAGGGGCTCCTAGGCCTGACCCAGTTTGTTAAAAGCTGCTTTGGACCCTTCCTTTCAAAGGTGCTTCCAGAAGATTCTACAGATGCAGGGGATCAGTGTGTGTGTGGGAAGGTGTGCACTGAGTGGCAGGGGGTACGGGACCTGGGAGCCGAGAGGATGACCCCCGGGCCACGCCCAGCGCCGGCCCCCCCGCGTCCCCGCACTCCGCACCGCAAAACCCAATGCCCCGCGCCCCTGCCCCTCCCCTGTCTGCTGGGGCTGCAGCACTCACCTGCACAGCGGAAGTCCCCGCCCCTCCCGAGGCCCTGCACTCTGGTGGGCCTGCATCCCTAAAACCTTAGCGGTTTTCTTCCTCTTCTAGGACGCCTGGTCCAGGCCGAGGAGCGCTGTGTAGTCTTGGCAAGATGCCCTCGGGTCTGAGTCGCAATGAGGGAGGGGCAGGCGCCCAGCTCATAAAGCCCCGGGTCCCCTAGTGCCACCAAGGCTCTGTGCAGGGGAACAGGGGAGTGAGAGCCCAGCCGAGGCTGAGCGGCTCCTCCCT
>PVIY010053386.1:0-14701 GCA_004026745.1 Myrmecophaga tridactyla | reverse complement strand
TTTCAAAGCACTCTTCAACAAGTAGTTAAAGGACATGTCCCAGAGTTTGTCATGGGCTACCATAAGATCAAATCATATTTTTCCTTCTAGCTGTTCCAGAATATAGGAGGTTAGAGGGCTTAAATATTTCTTTATCATCACAGTTGGTGTTTTTTCCTTCTTTTTTGTGAAAAATAACATTAAAAAGCGCTAAATTTCAAAGCACAGCACCACAATTAGTTGTAGAACGTATTTCAAAGTTTCACATGAGTTACAATTCCACAATTTTAGGTTTTTACCCCTGTCAGTTCTAAAATACTGGAGGCTAAAAGAAATATCAATTTAATGATTCAGCATTCATATTCATTTGTTAAATCCTATCTTCTCTGTATAACTCTACCATCACCTTTGATCTTTCTGTCCCTCTCTTTAGAGGTGTTTGGGCTATGGCCATTGTAACTTTTTCATATTGGAAGGGTCTGTCACTAATATGGAGTAGGGAGATGGAACTATCTGATGTTCTGGAGAGGCTGGGCTCTCTAGGTTTCAGGACTTATCTTGACCAGGGACCCATCTGGAGATTGTAGGTTTCTGGAAAATTACTCTAGGGCATGGAACCCTTGTGGAATCTTATACATTGCCCTAGGTGTTCTTTAGGATTGGCTGGAATGGTCCTGGTTGGGGGTTGGCAGGTTATGATAGGTAGCAAGGTCTAACTGAAGCTTGCATAAGGGCAACCTCCAGAGTAACCTCTCAACTCTATTTGAACTCTCTCTGCCATTTTTACTTTATTACTTATAGTTCTTTTCCTCGTTTTGGTCAGGATGGAATTGTTGACCCCACAGTGCCAGGGAGTTTTTAACACTATATAATGTCTAATTAAAATCTGAATTTGACCTAGTAAAGAAGCTTCCATGTGCTGGTTACCTGAGATGTAAACATAATTTTCCATATCCATTTACCTGTACTATTATCTATGGTGCTATTTTGAAACTATTATGTGCCATGCCATGTTCTTTTAATCCATTTTTGTAAGTGCATACCTGTTGTGGGTGGGACCTTTATTTTAGGTTGTTCCCAAGGAGACGTGATTCCCCAATTTAAGGTGGTCCTGAATTCTTTACTGGAGTCCTTCATGAGAGGACACAAAAAATGCTCACAGAAGCTCAGAGAGAGAGAGTCCTTGAAACCAGAACTCAGGAGAGAAGGACTAGCAGACATCGCCATGTACTTTCCCAATGTGACAGAGGAATCCCAGATGCCAGCAGCCTCATCTTCTAGATGGCATCTTCCTTTAATGCCTTACTTTGGATATTTTCATGGCCTTAAAACTGTAAATTCGTAAACGAAAAGATTCTCAGTGTAAAAGCCAACCCATTTCTAGTATATTGCATTCTAGCCACTTTAATAAACTGAAATATTTTACATTTACCTAATATTTTAAGTGGCTGCTTTTTACATGAATGAAGCTTCATATTATTGTTGGAATAAAGTAAAACAATATAACTTTTCACAGTTGAAGTAAAACAATTGATGTAAAACAATATAACTTTTCACATTTGAAAATTAACTGTTAAAACAAATGCAGTGAACAAAAAAGCCCACCATTAAATTTTAGCTGGATGCCTTTGTTTGTGAGCATAGGGCCTATTTTATCTTTTTGAAAGATCAAGTGATTGGAAAGTAATTGAGTTGTTAAAGATACACTAGTACCAAAATAAAACATTTTCCTTCTGAATTTGGAAAACTGAAAGATAATTACAAAGGTAATAACTTTCTCAATATTTGATTAAATTTATTGAGATGGTTTTGTATGTCTCAAATGGAAATAATAAGGTTCATTTAAAATCTTGTCTGATAAGGCCCATATAAAATGCAAACTATTTTATAATAGTACTTATCTCTTGGCATAAAAGTGAAAGTCCAAATAAGGCCTTGACCTTGAATTACAGTGAAGTGTAGAAAATGACCCTGGCTCTGGAAGCTGATAATCTGTGTTTGAATCCCCACTCTGGTACTTACTAGCTATGAAAACTTGTATGATTGAATTAAGTAATCTGAGCCTTATTTTCCTTATTTGTAAGCAGTCATTAATACTCAATGTTTAAATCCATTAATTAATTTGGTGTCATAAAATAAGATAATCAAATTTTATCATTTCTGTTTTATTTATTTGAAGGAATACTTTTGTAGCAAGACACTTCTCCCATTCTACTATTTTGCTACCCAGTGGTAGGCCTCATATGGAAAGGTCAAACGAATGTTTACCACCACAAATAAAAATAACTGTCAAAATTTGAATATGCCTCTCCATAATTCTGTACAGTTCTTATATTTCTATATCGTTATTGCATAAACCACTACTTATTATATTCTCTCTCTTAACCATCAATTATTTTTAGTTTTTGTATTTTGAGTGACTATATATTAAATGCTTACTGCAAAATTTCATCTTCATCTTTACAGTGACTGTCTATAGAACTTAATTGCCTGAACCTCATTCTGTAATTGATTATTTAGAAAGGATTATGGAAACAATGGGAGTTCTTCAATGATGAAAAATGTTTTCTGTGCCCTTTATAACTAAAAGTTAGTTTTACTGACTATAATATCTTTGGTTCACATGGCTCTCATTTTTTCTTCAGATATTTTAAATCTCTTTTCATATTTTTTTCTGGAATTAGTTTCCTGCTAGAAAGACATTTTCTATTTTTGTGTAGATGTCCAAAAGGCTTGCTTGTCCTTTTCCCTTTAAAGTCCAATATTTTACTAGAATATTTCTTGGCATTGGCAATTCTAGGTTCAAAACCTTAGATACATGAGATTATCTTTTAATTCCCAGTTTTAAATATCATGTTAAAAGTTTTCTTGATTATAATTTTCATTACTTTTATTCTGTTTTCTTGCTTTATCTTCTGCAGGGATTCCTATTATTTGTGTGTTAGAACTTCTTTGTCTTCAATATTTATTGATTTGTCTCTAATTTTTTTAACTCTTTCATTATTTTTACTTTCTAAAATATCTTCCTTTTAATCTTATACATTTCTAAATACTCTATCTGTTAAGCATATTTGCCCCTGTGTTTTTCTAACTCAGACTTCATTTCTGAAATGATTATTTTCTTTTAGCTCTAAAATTTTCTGAGCTATATTAACTCTTCTAATTATTGTTGTCCTTTATTATTTGATATACTTTTCATAATGTTTTTTAGTTTATTTTGAAGCAGCACATTACAGTTTTGAGACATTTCATGAGCATGTTTATCTGGCATGATTTAATTTTGTTTCATAGGGTTATTTTGTGGGTTAAATGATCTAATAATGGGACAGGCCTTATCACCAAATAATTTCTCAGAAAAATAGAGATTTTAGCTCCCTAAATAGTCAATTATCATGAAATGAGAAAATACATGTAATCGCATTCTACTACTTAATACAAGCAATATGCTTAGTGTCCTTAGTAGTGATATGCTAATGTGAAACATTAGAAAAATAATTGTCACTTGCAAATTCTTAATGGAAGATCTTTTGTTAATTGAACTGCTAAAGGAAGTCTTAAGGTAGGGGTTATTCCAAACTTTCCTTGCATTTACACTATTGCCCAACCCACTCCCAGCAGTCAATATAAAGTAGTTCTTATATCCTACATCTAGATATTGGTAATTAAAATGTTTAGCCCTTAGAAAGGAGACAAACTACCTCAAAATATATTTGAATCTTATTACCATGTAATTCAATTGTTTCCAAATACTATATGTAGTGGCAATTGTTCATTTATCTAGAAAATATATGTGAACATAAATATAAAATTATGAAGAAATATATCTAACAAAAGTATTCTGGCACACCAAAGAATATTATATAAGATATCATGCTAAAAAATAGTAAGAGTTGATTTAAATTGTTTTTGACATTTTCTGCACCATATATTTCTATAAAATGATTTGCAATTTTTTACATAAGAATAACTGTAGAAATGTTTATTTTCAGAATATATACAGTTAATCTTAAAAAATATATAATTATTTGATTTCAAATAATCTATGATTAATGATCATTTTATGTTATGTATAGTGAGAAACAAATAAAGCAAGTCCTTGCTTATCCAGTGGATATTAAACATTTGCAATAAAGTCTATAATAAATTTATAAAATTTAAATGGAAACTGTAGATTCCATTTCCTCTGCTTTTAGAATCTAGGTTTTTTTTGTGTGTGTGTGATTTTAATGTTGGCAAATGATGTTGCTAGAGAAAATATCTAAAATCGTATTTGTAAAATATGTCTCAGTCCCATAATTTTTAATATAGAGAGGGCTATGTGGTTTGCTGTGTTGGTTATTATTTTGTAAGAAATTATCCATCAAATTAATATGACATGCTTTTCCACACACATGCTTACTATTAAACAAATCCACAATAAGTTGAATGAAGCTCTAAGATTTGGAGACTAAGTATTTCAGTTGCACATTACAATTACAATCCTTTTTTTTTTCGGTTTTCTTTTTATCTCAAGAACTAAGTCTGGCACACCACAGACTATAATGGCAACCCTAGAAACCTACATTATCATTATTATAATTACTATCATTATCATCATTATTATTTTAAAGAGACTCGTTGTTTGGAAAAACTATTAAGTATTAGGCATTTGATACTATTTCCATTATTTTTATAAAAATTATGAGTATCTGAAATAAAAGTAGCAACAATACAACTCATAGCCACTTATTTAACAAATCTATATTGAGTGCCTCAAATAGGGAAGACTCTGTTCCTTCTGTAAAGTTAAATTATGGCATTTGTTTAAGTCCCATATGGCATTAACAAGAACCTCCAACACATTTTCTTATATTTTAACATCTAACACTTGGCATTATCAGGTTAACAGAAAAAAAAAAAGAAGCAAGACTGAGTTTTGCATTTTCATTTAAAACACAAAGCAAATACTTCCTTACTAAAAGGTTTCACACTATTTCTGTACCTTTTGTGTATCCACATTAAAACTTAAGAGTTGGGTAATTCAGTGGTACAGTGTTCACCTGTTATGCTGGCGACTAGGGTTCGGTTCCTGGCCCGTGTATCATTTAAAAAAAAAAAACCTTAAGAGAATCCAAGTTAAAAACAAAGGTTTCATTACCACTGAGATGGATTTTTCTCTTAATGTGTATATTTGATGGTTTTTGTTCTTCATTCGTAAATTCTTTTTCACGTCCTCATCCTATTTTTTAATTGGATATGTGACTTTTTAAACTTCTTTATTGTATAAATAACATAAATTCAAAACAAGGAAAGAAAAGAACAATAATTTTCAAAGCATACTTCAATGAATAGTTACAGAACAAATCCCACAGTTTGTCATGGGCTACCATTCCATCATCTCAGATTTTTCCTTCTAGCTGCTCCAAAACAGTGGAGGTTAGAAAGAATATTAAAATAGTGATTCAGCAGCCCTACTCATTTCCTAAATCCAATTTTCTCATTTATACCTCCTCCTTCCCTTTAATCCTTCTCCCAACCAATAGGGATCTTTAGGAAATGCCTGTTCTGACTTTTTCATGTTGAGAAGAGGTGTCCACAATAAAGGATAGGGGATGTAATTAATTGATAATCTTGAATAGGCTGGTCCCTCTAAGCTTCAGAATTTATCTGACCTAGAAACCCTCTGGGAATTATATATTCCAGGAAGACAAACCTAGTGCGTGAAGCCTCATCTAAATTTTCTGTTACACATAATCTAAATTAACCTCTCTGGATAGCTCATTTAAACAACTCAAATTCCTGGGGTCCAGAACAGAAATGAGGCCTTATAATACAGGATACATCTCAGACTATGGTGGGCTGATAATTAAAAAAATATTGGTACAGTCCTTTGAGGATTTGAAGGGGAAATGATATATATTATTAAACTCTCCCATCTGGGAAATCCCAGGTACTCTCAACTATTGGAGACTCCCAAGAAAATAGGTCAAACTCTGGATTTTGAGGCTTGCTCTTATGAAACTTATTTCTGTAGGGGAGAAACTAAGACTACCCATAATGAGGCTTAAGAGTTGCTTCTAGGTAGCCTTCTTTGGTGACTTTTTCCTTTTTTATTTGTTAGTTTACATTCCATTTTTAAAATGATGATATGGGTCAATATTTATCAACATAGAAAGATGTACTGATATTTGTTAAAAAGGGGGAAAGCAGTTTATACGAAATTCTATAAAGCATGATAGCTATATGTGTACATGTATCTTGTTTTAATAGGGGCTAGCAATTTATCTTCTATATGATTAAAAAAAGACAAATTCTTAATTTTTAAAATTCTACTGAGAAACAGAGCCTATTTCCAACTATGGAATCCAAACGGGACAAAGCTTTCTCCTTCTGTAAACAGTTATTCTGTAAACAGCTTCTGTAAAGAGCTATTACTTCATAGTTCTTAAATTCAGAGAAACTGACAAAAGTAAATCATGACAGTGTAATATTGAAACACTAGCAATGGCAATTATGTAAATTCCAGTCATGCAATATCAGCAATTCAGTCTCAAGCAGACTTTTGAGGAAGTCCTTAGTATGTCTCTATTACTAACTTTTTTTTAGTTCTATACTTGCTATCAAAATCTGTCAAAGCAATTACTTTTCTATTTAAATTAATGATGTTTTTGCTCTCTTCTGTTGCTGGCAATCCAAACCACTGAAACAGAAAATGGATTTCAGGTTTCATATCCTCAAGAAAATTTAAGAAATATGGGTGTGGTTAGCTGACTGCATTAGGTTTAAATACATAGAAATTCCATTAGCATTTTAGAAAAGAATCCTAAACTGCATGCATTTTAGTATTTAGCAAAGATGAAACACCATGAAAAGTACAATCGTGGTCACCCATAATAAATTGCCAATTGGAGCAAAGCTTCATGGTTTTGCACTGAAGTAGTCATTAACGCTATGAAGGTTAAGAGAAAATCAAAGAGAGTATAGTTGGGCAGCTGCTTTAGAATGCATTGGATAGTGAGCAGCTGGAAGGAAAATTCTGAAATAGTGGAATGGTAACCCATAATGAACTCTGAAATCTGTTCTGTAACAACTTATTGAAGTGAACTTTGAAAATCTTTATTTTTTCTTTTCTTTGTATATGTTATTTAAATGTTATTTAACAATAAAAAATGTTTAAAAATGCATTGGATAGCATAAAGAAAGTGAATGACACCCTCAAATTTATAAATTCTCAGTCAAAGGAATAGACTTAAACCCAGAGTCATCTTGTGGCATTGATTAAAGTAGTTCCTATTTTTGGTAGCTTCAGGATGAGGTAGCCAAAATATAAATGTAAAATTTGATCCTGTGATTGATGGTTTCTGATGTCAGTTGAATTCTCAATATTACCACATCCATGAGATGAGGGGTAGAACATTCATTTGGAAAGGGTTATCTTTCAGGAGTTGGAATGAGAATACCCCAAATCATCTACCACTATTAATCCTGCCATGTGAGTTTTATAACTTAACTGAAAGGTTGTTTACTTCCAAGTTGAAAATATTATTTTGTTTCCTAGAGGAGTTGACTTGCAAGAGAAAACCAGTGCCTTCTATATACTGAATATCAGATCCCAGTGTGACCTGAAGAGGTGATGACACTATGAAACCTTTTGTCCACGGAAAAACACCTGGATTTTGTTAATTTATATTAGTAAGCAATATATTTGCAAATAGTTGACTTTTGATGTTGTTCCACCAAGGTTAGCGAAGGGACAGATTTTTAGTTCAGGCTAATTTATCAATATGGATGCATTTGCCAGAGCTTCCATATTCAGTATGCTACCCTGAAACTCTGCAAGTAGTTGTGAAAGTTTTCTTAGATGGTTGGGAAAAATGTTGACTCACCATGACTCCATAAAATGACTTTACATCAAGCGTCACCTGACTACTACTACTGATGAGCATCCTATTTTTCAGCAGAAATGTAGTAAGGTTGAAATCCTACTCAAGGGAGAGTTACTTGATTAACTGGCAAAATGGGAAGAGTGATTTTGGGATGATTGATCCTATCAAAGTAAAATTAATGTTTGTTCTTTTCAATGGGTCTAGAGACAAATATGTATAAAATCCAGCTGATTCCATAGGGTGTCCTTTCACACAGCATACGCCACCTGGATAAGTATCCTAGTTCCACCACCAACTAGCTGTGTGAATTTGGGCCATTTATGAGAACACTTTGTGTCTCAATTCCTTCAACTGTAAAGTAAGGGGAAAAAAATGTAACTATAGCACAGGGTTTTTATGAGGACTAAATGACTTAATATGTGTAAATACTTAGAAGTTTGAGTGATGCATAATAATCATCGTAAAAGTAATGGTTAAAATAATAGAAAACTATCATATCAAATCTAGAAAAATTAATGGATTATGACAACTGATAGTTATATCTCTTTCAGTATTGAATATTTGGGACACACTGAAACATTAGCTGAATATAAAAGAAACACAAATGGCTACTGAGGGGATGGGTGGAGGCCATGGATAACAATTGTCTCCTCATATTCAACTGCAGTAATTAAGTCTGTAGTACCTCTACCCATATTTTTTATAACTAAGTTAGTTAATAAGAATAAATTTTAACTAATTTTTCATTATTTTTCCTCTCTACCTAATTCACTTTTAATTTTAAGTATATAGGAGTTCTAGGGAGTTGGTGGAATAGGATAGATGGAGTTCACTCCTGCTCCAAGGAATAGCTAGAGAAGGGACAGGAAGGCTACTGGGATGGTGATTCCAGCGTATAAGTGACCTCGGAGTATCTTCTATAACACATGGCGAGGCCCTAGTTGTAAAAGCTAAAGAATTGAGATGTAGAGAACAGGAGACCATCCAGATAGTACAAAAAGCTTAATGTGCTCCTTTTGAAACAGAAGTCCGAAGTCCTCAGCAGTGCATGGACAGGGAGACAGGTACAAGGAAGTAAGCCATTCAGGGTTCCTTGAATATGCTACCCTCACACACACCACCACTGCCCTGCCTCCCTCGATTCACCTCACACCCCATGCACCTGAACCCCATAATCCAATCCCTCACCATGCTCCAAGCACCCGCTTCTCAAACACTCACCTCCATGAGTCCTCGCCCCACAGCCCTGCCCCACGTTGCCCCAGCCAGGCCCACAGCAAGTACACTATCTTGCCCGGCCCCTCCCGAGACCCTCGCACCCATGCCCATCCCTGAGACCCCCACCTTCCCCTCCTTGTCCACTGCAGGGAGTCGCCTGTGCATCTGAGATGTAGGCACTCACTTCATGCCTGGGCCATACTTGCCCCCAATCATACAGTCAAGCAACCACGCCCCACACCCCACCGCTCCCTCCCCACCCTGAGCTCCACATACCTGTACATCAGCATATGGTCCTCCCAGATCCACACACACACACACACAGGCCCACCACACCACCCCATCTATAGACAAGCACTGACCTGCATATTAGGGCCATACCCACACCAGCCCACATAGGAACAATGCCAGCCTGCAGCATCTGAGCCTCTGTGCACATGTACGACAGGGTCCTGTCCCCGAGACCCACACACGTGCACAGCCACATCCTCCCCACCAGGAATCCATGCCTCCATGCACCAACCTCTTGGACCCTGCACCCCAACCCCCTGCCCTGCGCACGTGCACTCCCTTGCCCTATCCCACTGCCACAAGCACCCTGCCCCCACACCGGCAGGTGCTCACCTGTGCATTTGTACTACATAGCCTAGGCCTGCACAGGCTTGCACCTCTGCTTCAACCCCCCCGTCCCCTGCACCTGTGCACCTGTGCCAGAGACATGCCCACTCAATATCACCAGCCCGACCGACATCTAGCAACCCTTGCAACCTGTGCCCTGACCCTACACACTTGCACATCAGCATCCCAGGGCCCCTGAACACCTCGCCCTGTGCAAGGAAATACTCATACCCTGACCTCCCTGTGTCCCGACCACTGTGCCACCTACCCCACACCCCGATATCCACGACCCCCAGCTCCACATGCCCATCCACATCCTGCCTGTGCACTAGCCCCAGTGCATCTGCTCAGCACCCCCATCTGCATCTCGCCACGTCCTACTTCTTTGTCCCCCATGTTGTACCCTGCTCCTGTGTTTCAAGGCCTAACTGAGCTGCACTGACCCCCACAGCCCCCCCATACCACAACTCCACAACCCATGACCCACACCCCATGCTCACAGGCACCAGCAAAGTGCCTCGTGCATATACCTGTGCTGCAACCCATATACCACAGTGTTTTTTAGTAGAGTTATATGAATATGTAACTGCATCCTACTCCATATCCATTCTGCAAATACAAAGCTTTAGACTACTGAAGGAAATCAACTTCCAAAGTAACCTTATCAAGATATTTACATGCTTGAAGGCAAAAGAAGATCACTAAGCATATCAAGAGGCAGACAGATATAGCCAGCCAAATGACCAATTTAAAACACCAGAGAAGACACAGATTTTGGAGCAACTAATCAAACACGTTCATATAACTCTACTAAACGAAATAAATGAGATGGTTAATGACATAAAGGAGATCAAGAAGATGCTAGAAGAGGACACAGAAGGAATGTGAAAGAGTAAATAGAAAATAGCAGATATCACAGAGATTAAAGATGATGTAGACCAAATAAAAAGTGTACCACAGACATACAACAGCAGATCTGAAGAGGTAGAAGAAAGAATAAGTAAACTAGAAAACAGGAACACTGATTTTAAACATAGAAAAGAGCAAACAGCAAAAAAGATGGAAAGTTTTGAATTGGATCTCAGGGAAATGATGGACAAAACAAAGTGCACAAATATAAGAATCATTGGTGTTTCAAAAGGAGAAGAGAAGAGGAAAGGGCTAGGAAGATTAGTTGAGGATATAATGGGGGAAAACTTTCCAATCCTTATAAAGGACATCAATACGCAATTCAAAGAAGCCCAACAAACTCCATATATAATAAATCTAAATAAGCCTTTCCCAAGACACATACTAATCAGTTTGTCAACTGTTGAAGAGAAACAAAAAATCCTGAAAGTGGCAAGAGAAAAACAATCTACTACACACAAGGGAAACCACATAAGACTGAGTTCAGACTACTCAACTAGTACTATAGAGGCAGGAAAGCAGCAGTATGATACATTTACAATCCTTATAGAGAAAGACTTCCAGCCAAGACTACTGTACCCAGCCAAACTGTGCTTCAAAACCGAGGGGGAGACTACATTTTTCACAGACAAATGCTGAAAGAATTTGCCAGTCAGAGACCAGCCCTACAAGAAATACTAAAGGTAGCTCTGCATGCTGAAAAAAAAAAAAAAAAGACGAGAGAGGGAGGTCTGGAGGTAGGCACAGAACTGTAGAGTACCAGTAAACGTAACTTAAAGGATAAAAAGAAAGAGGGAAAATGAATATATAGATCTGACAAATAAAATCCAAAGATAAGGTGGTAGATTCAAGAAATGCCTTTGCAGTAATAACTTTGAATGTTAACAGACTAAAATTACCAATTAAAAGATATAGATTGGCAGAATGGGCTAAGAAATCTAATCCAGCTCTATGATACTTACAAGTGACACTTCTTAGACACAAGGATACAAATAGATTGAAAATGGTAGGATGGAAAAATATGTTCCATGCAAGCTATAACCAAAAGAAAGCAGAAATAGCTATACTATTTTCAGACAAAATAGTCTTTAAAAGTAAAGACATCATAAGAGACAAAGAAGGACGCCATATATTAATAAAAGGGACAATTCACCAAGAAGAAATAACAATCATAAATGTTTTTGCTCCCAATCATGGAGCTCCAAAGTATATGAGATAAACATTGGCAAAACTGAAGGGAGCAAAGGACATTTCAACAATAATAGGAGGAGACTTCAATACACCACTCTCCTCTATAGATTAGAACAACCAGACATAGAATCAGCAAGGAAATAGAGAAGTTAAACAATCTGATAAGTGAATTAACCTAATAGACACATATTGGTTGTTAGACCCCAAACACCAAGAAATATGTTTTTCTCTAGTGCTCATAGAACATATGCTGGAGCACAAAACAGGTCTTTGTAAATTTTCTCCGATCACAACAGAATGAAGCTGGAAATCAATAACCACCAAAGAATGAGAACTCTCACAAATATGTGCAGATTAAATAACATACCCTTAAATAACCAGTGGTTCAAAGGAGAAATTGCCAGAGAAATCAGTAGCTGTCTGGAGACACTGTAAATGAGAATACAACATATAAGAATTTATGGGATGTGGCAATAGTTGTGCTCAGAGGGAAGTTTATTGCTGTTAATGTCTATATACAAAAGGAAGGAAAAGCAAAATTTGAGGCCTTACTTGCTCAACTGGAGGAACTTGAGAAAGAACAGCAAACTAACCCCAAAGCAAATAGAAGAAGAGAAATAACAAAGATTAAAGCAGTGTTAAATGGATGGGAAAACAAAAGAACAATAGAAAGAATCAATAAAACCAAAAAGTTGGTTGCTTGAGAAAATCAGTAAGATTGATGGACCACTAGCAAGGCTGGCAAAGCAAAAAAGAGAGAGGATGCAGATAAAGTCAGAAATGAGAGGGAGTTGTTACTACAAACCCTGAAAAAATAAATGAAAAAAATCAGAAAAGAATCCTATGAACATCTATACACCAAAAACTGGACAATTTAGATGAAATGACAAATTCCTGGAAACACAGTAACAAGCGCCACTGACTGAGGAAGAAATTAAAGATCTCAACAAAGCAATCACAAGTAAAGAGATTCAATCAGTCATCAAAAATCTTCCTACAAGAAAAGCTCAGGACCAGATGGCATCACTGGGGAATTTTATCAAACATTCCAAAAAGAACTAACACAAATCCTGCTCAACAGTTTTCCAAAAAATTGAGGAAAAGGAATACTACCCAACTCATTTTATGAAACAAAATCACTTTAATACCAAAACTGGGTAAGGATGCTATAAGAAAGTGAAACTACAAGCCAATCACTCTAATGAACATAGACCTAAAAATTCTTAACAAAATACTAGCAAATCAAATCCAACAACACATTCAAAGAATTATACACCACTGCCAAGTGGGGTTCATACTGGGAATGCAAGGATGGTTCAACACGAAAAAATCAGTTAATGTAATACAGCACTGAACAAATTAAAAAGGAAAAACAACACGATCATCTCAATTGATGCTGAAAAAGCATTAAAAAAATTCAACATCCTTTTCTGATAAAAACACTTTAAAAGGTAGGAATCAAAGGCAACTTCCTCAATATGATAAAGGGCATATTTGACAAACCCATAGCCAGCATCATACTCAATGGAGAGAGACTGAAAGTTTTCCCCCTAAGCTCAGGAATGAGACAAGGATGCCCTCTGTCACCACTATTATACAACACTGTACTAGAAGTTCTAGCTAGAGCAATCAGGCAGGAATAAGAAATAAAAGGAATGCAAATTGGATAGTAAGAAGTAAAACTTTCATTATTTACAGATGACAAGATACCATACTTGGAAAATCCTAAGAAATCTACAACAAAGATACTTGAGCTAATAAACAAATTCAGCAAGGTGGTGGGATATAAAATTTATGTTCAAAAATCAGTAATGTTTCAATACACAAGTAATAACCTTTTTGTTAAGAATTTTTGCATTTATGTTCATTAGGGAGAATAACAATTAAGGAAAAATTTCATTCAAAATAGCAGCTAAAAGAATCAAATATCTAGGAATGATGTTAACTAGGAACACTGAGGACTTGTACACAGAAAACTACATAACATTGCTAAAAGAAATCAAAGAAGATCTAAATAGGTGGAAAAGCATTCCTGGCTTGTGGATAAGAAGGTAAAACATAATTAAGATGTCAATTCTACCCAAATCGATCTACAGATTCAATGAAGTACCAATAAAAATTCCAACAACCTACTTTGAAGACCTGGAAAGGCTAGTTATCAAATTCATCTGGAATGGAAAGAGACCCTGAATAGCCAAAAGCATCCTAAAAAGAAAGAATGAAGTGGAAGGATTAACACTTCCTGATTTTAAAACCTATTATAAAGCCACAGGTGGTCAAAACAGCATGGTACTGGCACAATTGACCAAGGGAATTGAATAGAGAGTGCGGAAATATATCACCAGATCCATGGTCAACTGATCTTTGATAAGGGCCTCAAATCCACTGAGGTGGGAGAAACAGTCTCTTCATTAAATGGACATGGGAGAACTGGATATCAATAGCAAAAGAATGAAATAGGACTCTTACCTTATACCCTATACAAAAATTAACTCAAAGTGGATCAAACACCTAATTATAAGAACTAGTACCATAAAGCTCCTAGAAGAAAATGTAGGGAAACATCTTCAAGACCTATTACTAGGAGATAACCTCCTAAACTTAACACCCAAAGCACAAACAACAAAATAAATATATATATATATAAATGGAAACTCTTCAAAATCAAATGCTTTTGTACCTCAAAAGACTGTCAAAAAAGGTGAAAAGGCAGCCAACTCAATGGGAGAAAATAGTTGGAAATCACACATCAGATAAAGGTTTGATATCCTGTGTACATAGAGAAATCATACAACTCAACAACAAAAGAACAAACATCCCAATTATAAAATGGGCGATAGATATAGGCATTCTAAAGAGCAAATACAGATAGCTAAAAAGCACATGAAAAGATGCTCATTTTCATTACTTATAAGGTAAAT
>PVIY010053385.1:0-14707 GCA_004026745.1 Myrmecophaga tridactyla | reverse complement strand
CTCCCATGCCCTTGTCTCTGGGCATCTGTGCAGGGTGGAGAGACATGTTCAGCTAAGTGGACTAACCTCCAGGAGGTTTAAGGTGACCCTGGACTTCAGGAACCCTGAGGTCAGGAAGGAGAGAGAGGGAGGAAGAGAGAGGACATGTAGGGAGTAGGGCTTCCTGATTAAGGGACAGATGTCATTTTTTAAAAGTGGAGATAAAACTGTGTCCTCATCTGTGGACATGAAGAAAAGCAGAAGACCTAGAGGGTTAGGATGTCCATGAACTGCTAAAGCATTGCCTGGTAGAGCCAATCTGAAATCATTTTATAGCATTACAGGGAAGCAAGTTGTTGCCTCTACCCACCTTTGTCTTCCTTCCCTAACCCTCCTGACAAACATGCACCCAAGCACTGCAAGCTATTCTCGCTAGGTCTGGCCATCCTTAGCCAGGCTCATGCTCCTCTCTACTGAATTTCAGTGTTCTGAAAGTTGTGAGTACAAACCCAGCCTTCTCTTTGCCAGCTTCTTTGGCATGAACACAATATCCCCATGTGAAAGAAGCATATAAATGGTACATTGGAGAGGCGGTCCTCTCATCAGTCTGTGGTGGTTATGGTGAGGGATGGATGGATGAACAGATGGATAGATGGGTGGATGGGTGGATGGGTGGATGGGTGCGGGGATGGGAGTGGATAGGTAGATGTGTGGATGGATGGATGGGTAAGAGGGGTGGGTGGATGGATGGATGGGAGATAGGGGGATGGATGGAAATAGGGGTAAACATGATATATGATGCAAGGGAAGAAAAGAACAAAGAAGTCCCTTCTGTCTCTGGCATCAACCTTGGACAGGACCCTATAAACACTTATGTAATGAGGAGAAACTTGCCCAAATGAAAGTTAGTTCTTCCCTTCTGAGCACATGTCTTGGGAGTAGGAGTTGGTGGAAATTGAATGATATCTCCTTGGCATGACTTTATTGACCAAGTCCCCTTCAAATAGATTAATGAGTTTTTTGTCCCTAACTTGACAAGATGGTTCATATCTACTATTAATAGGTAGAAGTAAGTGTGCCCCTGCTCTTAGATCGAGCAAGTCAGAAGAAAATCTAGAAGTTTGCATTCGCAGCCTCACTTGAGGCTAGGAGTCAACATGGAACTAAGCTCTGAATAATGAGAGGTAAGCTCAAGTGTAGGTAAGACTCTCAGAAGTTTCCTGTAAAGGGGTAGAGCATGCCCCACTCCCCTTCCTCCACCCTGCTGCTCAGAATGTAGCTTCAGTTGAGACTTCACTAGCCACCTTGGACCAGGAGGAGAAGGGTCCCACCCTAGGGAAGGTGAGGGGGAACAGGAAGGAGCTCTTTCTCAGCTCTGGTATGTCCACCCAAGACTGCCTTCACATGGGGGACAGCTGCACTTCTATCTTATCAGATCACTATTTTCAGTTCTCTTTTAACTCCAAGCTGACTCACCACCATTGAAGCAAGTGGCATATGTGATGTGCATATTTGATGTGACTTGAGAGGTGCCAGGAAGTTCCCCTAAAACATCTCTTCTGAAGTTCTACTTTGGTGCTTTAGTCCTTCAGGTAATTAATTGCTGTCTAAGACAGTCTCTTTGAAAGTGCAGGAAGGAGCACACAATTAATATTGTTAGCATGAATTATTGGTCCGACTGCTTTCTTCTCAGCACATGTGAAAGAGAGGGGCGAGGATGGAGATGAGTCTTGTAGGGAAGGCAGGAGAGAAAATCTGGAACAGAGGGGATCTGTCCAGGGAGGTCAGTCCTAGCAGGTTGGGTGGGAGATTTTATGAGATCTGGAGGCAACTTATGGGACAGAGAACCTGTTAGTTGGCTGAGGAGGGCCAGGGAAGGAGGAGAAGATGCACCAAAGTCTGGCTTTATTCTACCCCTTCACAACTCTGATCAAGGAAGTATAACACCCACCTGTCTCTTGACCCAGAGAGTCACCCTTTAGGGGTCTCTGCCTGCCAGGGCCCACCTTACTGTCCATGTAGGCCTCTGTCCAGATGATGTCGTGGTCATGGTTGATGACCATGGGGCGGCTGAGCACATGCAGGTACTCCATCACATTCTCCTGCGTGTCCGCCAGTGTGGAGATTTGCGTATAGTAGCCTGGCAGGGGGCAAGGAGTTCAGGATCATGGTGATGCAGGGGGTCTCAGCTAGGCCCCTTGCTGGGAACTGCCCTGGGTCAAGTGAACCTCTTCCTCCCAGGTTACGACCTCTCCCGGCATGGACCCTTGGTACCCAGCCCCTGCTTCAACTTAGGAGAACTCAGTGGGTCCCCCCAGAAGGGGCCTCAGTTGCCACCTCCTTGCAAGTCAGCTACTCCCTGTCCCATCCTGCTGTCCTCACTTCTTTACAGCTGTCTCTCCCAGGAGCACCCCCTCCTCCCCAATAAGCTGCATACAGCTCTCCGTATCAGGGTCTGTTTTCAAGGAACCTCAGTCTCCTCGTCTCTCTGGTTGTTGTGCTTCCAAGGGTATGGGGTGGGGTGCCACTGCTTCTTTGCTGCAGCCATGGTGATGATTAAAAGAGCAAATGGCTTATAGAGCCATGGATGAGTGACTCCGCATTTACGTCTCTCATCCCATTGCTCATCATCTCCACAGCACCTTCTATCACACTCCAGTAAAATGGAACGTCTTTCAGTTCCCTGCAGGCCTGTTGTCTCAGAGCCTTCATATATGTTATTCTCTCTGTCCAGGACACCCTTCCCTGCTCTCTCTGTCCAGTTTTCCATGTCTCAGCTTAGACATCCCTTCCTTCAGGGAGCTCCCCCCCCCACCCCCAAACTGGAAGCAGTGCTTCTACCATTGCCCCACTGCCTGGAGCCCTGCATGCCCTGTGCCCTCCATGCCCTCCACCTGCATCTCAGATTCTATCATAATGGACAGTACTGCTAGACACTAGCAAGAGCAAGACTGAGTCGGTCCTGATCACTCCTGATTCCCCAGTGCCTCAAAGTAATCACACACCCATAGCAGGTGCTCAATAAATTTGTGTTGGGTCAACAAGATCCAAGTTGGCATTGGGAGGCCCAGGGCTTGGGTTCCAATCAGAGGTAGAAGAGGACCGTGTGCACACAAAAGAGCATGCTAAAGATAATGGAGAGCCTCTGTTTTTTTGTTTGGAGGCAGAACTAGAGCAAATGGGCTTAATTTGCAGCAAGAGGAATGGCAGTTGAACATAACAGAGAACTTACAACTGAAAATGCCGGTCCCACCACTGCCTCACTCTGTTTTCTGGACCATAGCTTTATATTTGGCTTTATTTGATGAGTTCTCCTCTCTCCTACAAAGACCGGATAGATGACCTCTAAGTTTCATTTCGAATCTAACATTATGTGACCTCATGACTTAGGTGGAGTCCCTGCAGGAGTGATCAAACATTGAATCGAGGTTCTATGGATAAAACCACATTAGGTCTTGCTTTGTCCAGATAAGAAGAAGGAGGCACGGGAACTGTCCAGTGCCACAGGCTGTGCTCAGCCCCTCTGGGTGACCAGGCAGCGCTGTCCCACCTGGGCTCAGGTGTAGGCTGCCAGGCCCTCTGCTGACCTGCCACCCACCTTTGTTGTTGCAGGCGATCCACCTCATGCGGTCGGCAAAGGTCACCTCTCTCCCAATAAGGTAAGTGAAGACTCGGACCTAATCCACAAGACACACGTTTTTGCCAGCAGACAGTGCAAATTCTTGGCATGACTAGTGCTAGCATTATCTAAGTGAGTCTCAGGTGCGGGGTCAAGCTCTTAGCAGGCGCTGGATTCTCCAAGTCCCACCCTCTTTGGGTCAGTGGTCCAGGTGGCCAAGTGACTTGTCCAAGACCCTGGGGGGCATGGAGCGGGTGTGAGGCTAGCACAGCACAGACAGTTTCAGGTCTCAAGCCCATACCTTGGTGCTGGCTGCTGGGCCCCCTCACTCCTCTCCTGGGCTCCCGGGGCCTAGGGTCACCACACCTTTTGAACACCCAATTGGAACACACGACTGAATTTACTGATAGGTTTAATGGGATGGCCCATGTGAGTGAGGGCAGCCCTGGCTTTTCTGGGTCCCCCTGGTCATCCTCTCCATGGCAGCAGGAGGAGTCTCCCCTGGGCCCCTTCCCCTCCCTCTCAGTCCCACGAGGAGGGTGACCTTGCGGTCTGGCCAGTTATACTTCTCAAACACCGGCTTGTAGTCTTCCACGGCGCCATCGGAGATCAGCATGATGGCCTGGCTGCAGAGGCTTCCTTGCCTGGCCTCCCGGAACTGTGCAGGGAAGGGGAGGGCACCAAGGCTGCAGCGGGCTTGCCCCTCCCACCGCGCACCCCCCGCGCACCCTCGCCCGGTCTGCCGGTACCTGCTTCAGGATCTGGAAGGCTTCGCTCAGCGCTGGGTTCACAATGCCCACACCTTTGACCATCAGCTCAGCTACCAGCTGTTTGAAATGCTGTCATGGGTAAGAAGTTAGAGGAAGGGCAGTGGATTGAGCAGGATGGAGAAGCTTCATCTTTGGTCCTAATTCAGGAAACTGTTTAGGCTTATTGCCCAGGAGGACACGACTGCAGGCTCCACGCCCTCCAACAGCTAATGTCGGGGCTAGACCTTGCAGTAGCTGTTTCTCAAAGGCCCCCGAGATACGCCAAGGGTATGATGGTTTGGTGCAAATCTGCCCCCGCTGCTGGAAGGACTGTGCTAAGCATGAGCCCTACCAGAAAGGGTGAGATCAGCTCAGGTGCAGAGGTGAGGGGTGACCCCTGATAGCCGACGCCCAGGTCCCTGTGTCCCCACATCCTCAGCACCCCAGCCCCGGGCCCGAGGGTGAGCATTTCACAGAAGAAGCATTTCACAGGAGAAGCCGCAGAAGCAGCCAGGGGCTCAGGAAGCAACCTGAGAGCTGGGATTTAAGAGGCCAAATCCAAACTCCCGCAGACAGAGAGAGAGAAGGATCTAGGAGATGCAAGATATTTCTTTTAAAAATAGTTTCATGCTCCTGTTTTCCTTGGCCTCTCACCAGAGGAAAGGGCTCAACCCAATGGGTTTGAATTTCTCCTCCTTTCTTGAAAGCTAACATGGTGCCAAGGCCTGGGGTTGGGTGGGGTGAGGTGGGGATGGGACTAAGTCCTGCATCATCCACGGAATGAATCATCAGCCCTCCGGTAACCCAGTGTCCCTTAGAGGTGACCTCCCAGTGATGTCTGAACAGGTGGGCAGTGGCTACAGATTCGCTTGGTGCTCTTTCCAAGCGGGCTAGCGGAGGGGGGCGTGGAGGCAGCCGGCACAGGCACCGCCCCCCACTCCTGCCAAGGGCGGGGCCCGGGAGCTCACCTCGCGGTTGTCGCGATCCGCCTGGACGAGGGTCCCCTTAAAGCACGGCTCGATGTAATGCACGTAGTCGTTGAACTGCATAAAGAGCGGCGCGGAGGGGACACCCCCAGGGTCAGCCTGGGAAGTCAGGGCTCCCCCAGTCAAGAAGCCTCCCTGGGGGTCGGCGCCATCCAGGTGCCTCTGCCTTACTGTCTGGGGGTGCCCTGTGGTTCTCGCAAGTTTTCCGAGTAGAGAGAAGGGAGTAGGGAGAACAGCAAGGCCTACTAACACTAAAAATTCTCCCTGAAACCCTGGTCTGAGGGTGCTTAAAAGTACAGATAGCCTGCAGGTTCCCAGAGATTTCGGAGAGGAGGTTTTTGGGAGATCCCCTCCCTGGTACGGCGGATTAGAAACTGAGCTCTCTTCACACTTTGAAAAGAGGGTCCTTTAGCTGTCAACAGGGGCGGGGGTGGGAAGGAAAATGAATTATTAGCTGCCCGCCCTTTCTTTTAATCATCCCTTTCCCCCATAGTTAAAATTCAATTCTCTGACGTTGTTCTGGTGTCCTTAATCCGCCTCTTGCTTTAGGGAGAGAGGGGAGCTGGCAGCGTCGTGGTGGCAGATGGCAGCGGTGTCTGAGGAAAAGGTGGGGCGCCAACACCTCCCCTCATTACCCCTCCCCGCCCCTCCTCAGGGGCGGGGGGCGGGGCTCTCGGGAGGCGGGGCTCTCGGGAGGCGGAGCCTGCTCTCCGCAGCGGTCTGTCCCCGCTGCAGGTCCCAGCCCCGGCACTGAGACGAGTCCAGAGGGCGGGGTGGGGTCCGAGAGTGACGCAGCGGCATAAACGGATAGAAAAAGCTCGGGGAGCCGGGCGGCCACCCTCACCCCCAGCACCTTGAAGTTAGCCGATTTTGGCTTGGAATTTCTTTACTAGATAAGTAAAGAAAAATCCACTACATAAGGAATGGGGGCAACTTTGGCAGGGGGCTGGAGGGCATCTTTAGGTCAGGTAATGCACTAGAACACGGGGCCTTCGGCTCTCCTACCGTCTCGTGCACACTTTGCTGAATGGTAAAGCACTAGTGGCCATTGAAATAATACTCTGAGGCAGCTGTCATCTCTGCCTCTTCGGAGGGCTGAACTGGCCCAGCATTTGGTTGCATTTTAAGGCAGTATCCTCATTTTCTTTCTGTATCCTTCCACTTGAGCGCCTTTCTAGGGGAGGTGGAGCTCCCTCCCTCCAACCCCCACTGACCAGGATTAGCTGCTGTGAAAGCAGGCGGGGTCTGCTCGTGCCTTCTAGGCTTATGCTTCCTACTCCTCCCTTCTCCCAAGGTGGGTGGATTGGGTGGGATGAAGGGATTGCAAAGCAGGGAGTCAGGGATCATTCAATCTACAGCAGACTGGAGATCCCGTCCCAGCAACGGGTTCCAGTCAAGAGCACACAGATGGAAATAAATTAGTATTCAGGGTCAAAGGTTCTTAACCTTGATGAGCTCCCAGACTCCTCTAAGAAATTGGTAAAGGAAAGATGTGGACCTAGAAATCCTTAGACATACACAACATTTCCCCTCTAATTTCAGGGGCTTTATGGGCCCCTCAAAGCCCATCGTTGGGCAGACCCTGGACCCCAGGCTAAGAGCCCCAGCTTGAGACCTGAGACTCATGCTCCAGTAGGAAGGACTGTAAGTGTAGGTCATTCCAGTGCAGGGAGAGGAGCGTTTCCTCCTGTGTGAGTGAGAGCTGTTCTGGAAGAGGAAGGGACACTTACTGCGATGATGTTAACAAAGTCATTCTCTCCCAGGGTGTCCAGGATGGTGGCGATGGTGTGCTTGGCGATGGTCATCCTGAGCCCCTTCATGCTGCCACTCGTGTCCACCACAATCACGATGTCTTTGGGGGAGGTGGCGGCTTGTATGTACCTTCAGCGGGAAGACATGGAGGCAAGGGACAGGCCACCCATGGGCAAACCAAAGCCAGATTGACCGTGTGACCAAGAGTCCCCAGTTATTTCTAATCAGATTCTGGCCAAGTGCATCCCAAGTTCAGGTCAGTGTTCTGGGTTTTATCATCTCCTATAGCCACCTGACATAGCTGAAGCTATTTGGGCTTGAAAGCATTGGGAAAATACCTGCCTGGGTGGGGAAAGGTCAGGTCCTGTTGATAAACCCTCTTTGGTTTAGACAGCTAGGGTTCTGACGGGCCGACAGCGGGAAGGGAGCAAGCTGAGACCACCCTCAGACTTTGTTACAAATCAGCAAGGGGGAGAAGAGCTTGGCAGAAGGTTGGTTTTGGGACCCAGTGCCCAGGAAGGAGGTGCGTCTGGGAAAGACACATGTGATCAGTCCTGGAGCAAGGGCAGCTGCGGAGAGGAGGGGGCATCCTGTCGGCAGCTCTTCCTTCTCTTACATTGGGTTAGGTGCATATGCCTGAACACCTTCGGCGGTGTTGCTGGGGCAGGGTGTGGAGGAGAGCCAGGCAGCACCCAAAGGCTCTAAAAGGAATGCCAGGGACCAGAGGCCTTGGCCCTGTGAGCTCTCACCAGCCACTGTTTCGGCAGTCGAAGGCAACGACTCCATTCTCGTCAGGCGTCCATTTTATACCTGGGGAAATAAAGCCTGGTTCTTTTTCACTAGCTCGGCGAGGCTGCCCCAGAGTCGTGGGCTGTCACCAGACTGCTCTCCAGGACAGGGCCAGCTGTGTATCTAGGGTGTGGGACCACTAGGTCACACCCTGTAAACTGAGGCAGCTGGCAAGGAGGAGGGCCAGCTCTGTGGAGGGACACCCACCATCCAATTTAACCAGATCCAGAATGGGGAGATTTCACAGGTAGGACCCCCAAATATGGGACCTGGGACTCACTAGCAAGGAAATCTCATATTAAATAGTGGCAGGAGAAGGTTCAGGGAGATGTGACTTTTAACATCCATTGCCCTTTAGTGAAGCGTGGAAAAGGTGGTAAGAGAGTCAGGTGTTCTGTTTTCATTTGCCGCTAGTCAAGTTAAGCTCACTAGTACTTGTGATCCTTCCTGTTAGCTGGGCTGGGAGAAATAATTTGGTCATCTGAGTGCAAGCTCCCTGAGGGCAGGCTTCCCCAGAACCCAGCACTGAGAGGGCACCTGGTAGAGGAGCTGTTCACGGCAGAGTAGCTGTTGGGTTAGTGTTTGTTACATGAATGAAAGAATGAATGAATGAGAATGGAAGATCTTTCTTTAAACCATGAGCAGAGTACTGGGTAGATTTTATTCTATCCATTTAATTAAAAAGTTGAATAAATGAACAAATAGGACAGATAACACTGAAATGATCCACGATAGAATCTTTGTTCAAAAAACTTCAATGATTGGGAATAGTGAGTTCTACATAAGAAGATTAAAAATAACAGGTGAAATTGTAATTTATGTTAGGACTAGGAAACAAATTGTGGCAGTATCATAAATGACCAGAAGTTCCAAGGGACTTACTTCCCTGTTCCTCAGCAGGTAGGCTCCAAGTACGATGCACTCTCTGGGGCATTGCTGGTCTCTCAAAGGTAGGAGGTGATTTCAGGGGCCATGGCCCCCAAACCAAGCAAGTGAGAACAGAGGTCAGAGGTTGAGGGGCAGGGGTCAGGGCGGCCTGGAGCTGAGGGCCGGGGGTGGGAAGCGGGACCAGAACCATGGGGAAGAGCTTGTGTGGCCAGAGGTTGAGCAGAGGGGTCTGACCTAGCCCTGCAGGCAGCCGGAAGGAGACGGGCCATCCTAAGGCTGCATTCCCATGGCAACACGATGATGCGGAATTACGCCCCTGGGACAGCAGTGCGGAGGGGAGACTGGGGCTGGGGCTCCTGGCTCTGAGTTAAAACCTTGGAATAGAGGATCGGTGGTCAATTCCCAGCGGAAGCAGGAGTGTATCCTCTTGAGAGAAGGCTTTCCAAAGCCAGGCTGGTGGACCCCTGTAAGCATGCTCTCTTAAACAAAGATCGCCAAACCATAAATAGGAAGCTCTCTACAAATGAGAGGCCATGGAGTAAAGAAACATCAAATTTAGCCTCTCAAAGATAGCAGATGTTGAACTGTCAAATACAAAATATGGAATTGCTGTCTGAAGACTCATAAAAAAATAATCAGGAAAGAAGAGAGAGCCTTCAAAACAAACAAACAAACAAACAAAAAACCCCAGAACTTTTAGAAGTGAAAACATATTTAGGTTGAAAAAAGATAAGTGAATTGTGGATCATTCACAGGTAAAGAGGAAATTCAAACATTTGAAGTATTTATACAGAATCTTGTGGAGGCTAGAATGAGAAGGTCTAAAAAGACCCGGAAAGAGAAAAGAGAAAGCATGGAGGAAAGATGATGTCTAAGGAAATAATGTCTGGAACTGATGAAAAACACAAATCCACAGATCCAGGAAGCACAGCATATACCAAGCGGGAAATACAGACGCACCATCATGAAACTGCAAAACTTCAAAGGCAAAAAGCAGACTTTAAGAGCTGCCAGAAAGAAAGGCCAGAGCGCCCACAAAGGAACAGCAGTTAAACTGACAGCAGGTTTTCTCAACACCAGCGGAAGCCAGGAGGCAATGGAAACATATTTTTAAAGTGTTGAGAGAAAAAAAAGCTGTTAATTTAGAATTGCACTCCCAGAAAAACCATCACTCAAGAATGAGAATGAAATAAAACATTTACATACAAGCACAAACTGAAATAGTTTATCACCAAGAGACCTGTTGTAAAGGAACTTTTAGAGGATTTACTTCAAAAGAAGGAAAATGACTTTAGAAAGCTAACCTGAGATGCCTGAAGGAGTGATGAACAAATAAAATGATAACCAAGTAGTTGCAGCCAAACAATGTCTGTATCAAATAATGGTAATAGTGCCTAATCTGTAGGGGTAGTAATTGTGAAGTATTGGACAAAAATAGAATGAAAGTTAGGGTTGGGGGGGCAGCGTGAGATGGAAGTGAAAGAGTTCTACCATCCTTTTTTGACTGGAATGATGGCAAAAATATTGCTTAATTTTTAACATTTGTTGTGTTAAATATGCCTGACAAAATTGCAAGAGTAATTGCTTAAAGAATAGAAATAGAGGGTGTAAGCTCCAAACTGGTAGAAAAAAAGGAAAAAGAGAACTAATGAGGGAAGGGGAGAATTATATAATAAAAAGTTTAATCATTAAAAAATAAAAAAGGAGAAAAAGGAAATGAAAAAAAATAGCGGGACAAGTAGAAATTTTAAACCAAGGTGATAGCAAATTCTACTTGAAATTCAATAATCACAGTAACTACAAATGTGCAATGTGCTTAACTTGCCCAGTGGTAAAAGATTGTCAGTTTGGATAAAAATTTAAAATGTATAACCTATTTTCAAGAGATATGAATAAAACAAAGTGACATCAAAAGGTTGGAAGCAAAGAGATGGAAAATACATACATATCAGCAAATACTAACCAAGAGCATACTGGTTTTACTCTATGAATATCTGACAAAATGGACTTAAAATAAAAAGTGTCATAAGGGCTAATGAGGGTCACAAGTATTGATAGGGTAAGCAGATAATATATCAGGAAAGATATAGAACATTTGAACAACCCAATTAACGATCTTGATTTAATGCCCTATGTAGAATTTTCTATCTGAAAGTTCGAGCACAAATAGTTTTCTCAAGCACTCATGGATTATTTACAAAACTTGACACCATAAAACAAACCTCAACTAATTGCAGGTAATCAGTGCCACATACACCATCTTCTCTGACCACAAGGCAAATGGATTAGAAATTTATAATAAAAAGATATATACATAAAATCCCCATATATTTGGAAATTTTAAAACACACCTTTAAATAACTCCAAAGGTCAAAGAAGAAATCACAGAAAAATTTAAAAATATTTAGAAGCAAACAGCAATTAAAACACTATTGATTCTCAAGGATCAATTCAGCAGGGCTGGGTTGGTCAAACCCTATACATTCCAAAGAGAGTTTGCCTCTTGCCCAGCTCCTGGGAGGTAACCTCTAAGTCCTTGGAATATACCCTGCCTGATAAGACAGTGTTTGTTTACCTGGGGGTCTTAGTCATGCCAGACAGCTCATGCTAACAATGTGATTTTTGGTGGGGGCCTTGGGTCACATGGTAGCTTGCTTAACACCTGGAGGGGCTGGAGACTGAGTAATAAAGGTCAGCCGTGCAGGTGGTGAGACGTGCCTATGTGATTGGTCCCCAATAAAAACCCTGATGTCAAGACTTGGGGAAGCTTCCCTGGCAGGCAGTGCTGCATGCCATCACACACTGTGCTGGGAGAATTTAGCGCTGCCTATATGACTTCACTGGGAAAAGACAGCTGCAAGCTCACACCTGGGCTCTCCCGGACTCTGCCCTGGGTGCCTTTTACCTTTGCTGATTTTAATCTGAACTCTTTCACTGCAGCACAATGTTACACGTATAGCATCTTTTCTGAGTGCTATGAGTCTTTGTAGCAAGTAATTGAACCTGAGCATGGTCTTGGGGACAGCCCCAAATACAGCTTGTAGTATATGATGAAACAAGGATTATGGTCGATCCAATACTGTCCCCTCAAGGGCCAAGAAGTCCATATAAATGTGTGTGTGTGTGTGTGTACACCTAAGTATCAAAGTGAGAAATGGCCCCTCTGTACTAGCACTGATGAATTCATGCCTGGGTTGTGTCGTCTACACACAACTTGATGTCTCTAGAAGTTCTGATGTGTCATGAATGCCCACAGGAATTATCCTAGAGAACACTTGTCAGTTGTGTGAGTTGAAGGGCTGCTAAATGGAAGAAGGATAAATTTATTTACTAAGGCTCAGAGAACAGAAATAAAACCAATGGCTAGGCGTACATTTTGGCAGAGAAACACAAATAGGAGACTGTCAACAATGGGAATTGCATGAGCTATGAGGTTTCTTTGTACCTGGAGAGAGGGACTGACTTTTCCAGCCTGGGGACTTAGAGGGGTCTTTCGAACCTTTCTGGTTTCCTTTCTCAGAAAATCAGGGCAACTGTAGGACTTTCTGGACAGATGCTAACATAAAAATGGATTATGGTGAGATATAGGGGTGAATAATGCAAAATGAAGAGAGAGAGAGGCAGAACTTTTGCAAATTTTGTGGCCAATGTTTTGATTTCTATTTTGATTGGTGGGCAAGGGAACTATCCCCATCTGTTTATCAGTTTGACCACTAATCACGTAGTAGCCTGTGACATTTCCTACATCGCTGTTGAACATTTCAAGTGAGTATGCCTCATTTCTCCAACTAGGATGCAGACTTCTGAGTACTGGGAATTGCTTTGTCTTCCTTTGCATCCTCCATGATGCATTTCATAAGACAGGAGCTCCGTGCGGGCATTCATTGGCTGGTCACCATGAAATCTGATGGTTGTGTTCACTCATTCATTCATTTGACAGCTATTTAGTGAATATGTGAAATATGTCAAAGTGTGGGTTGAAGGTGGTTTGGGATAGAAAGGGCGGCTGCTTTCACTGGGAGTTACATGTCAGGGTTCATTATAAATGCCCTATTGTCTGCTTCCCAGAGAAGAAGCCCAAAGGATCATGAAGATGCTTTCCAATATCCTTACCTGGATAGATCCTGAAGAATCCAGTTGAGCTGCCAAAATATTGCCAGGTCAGTGTTGGGTCTCTCTGGAAGTTCTCCACGAAAACAGGGTTCAAAGCTTCAGACATGTAGACTCCATTTAAAATATCTGGGTCTGAAAGGTGAGGTTATAGAAGAAACTGTAGGAGAAACTACAGGGGCTGGGTCAGAAGCAGCGGGGACTAGATCTCCACACACTAAGCGCACACACCACACAGTGCACACACACGTGCACACATGCACACACACACACAGCTGCAGTGATGTGGCTTGGAAATTCCCTCTTCAACTCACTGGGAAAGGCACACACCCTCTAATCTCAGCACAGGGAGGTTTCTTTCAGCTCAGGCTTGTGGAGAATAATTTCTTTCCTTGTCCCCAATCAAGGAGGTTGGGGAGACAGTGTGACACCCTGCAGGGGTCTTCTCAGGAAAGTAGAGACACCCTCCCAGCTACACAGATGGTTGCAGCGTGTGTGTGGGGCGGCACCTTTGTTGTAGACGTTGGTTGGCAGCTGCACGCTGCTGATGGAGGTGTTGACCTTGAGGTTGCTGAAGTGTGCATTGGACTCCAGCACGAACTCCGCCCCCAGCTCCACGTACTTGCCATTTTCATCCCTCTCGTTGATCAGGACCGAGTTGTAGTAATCAAACTGGAGACCGAGGGGAATAAGCCAGGCAGACGCAGCCCGGACAGAAGGGACATGCAGAGTGAGAGAGAAAGAAAAAGACACAGATCAGTAGACTTGGACGTAAGACAGGACCAGACGGACTGACAGCATCCAGACGAGTGGAGAATTCAGACCCTGATCCGGATGATTCGGGGCAAATGCCTTCCAGGACATTGGAGTAGGTGGTTTATTTGATTGGTGTTTGGTGTAAATCAGCCAGATTACTTCTTCAGTTCTCCTCTTTACTTGGTGTGTGTAGACGCAGCCAGAGGTGGAGACAGAGCAGCCAGGCAGATATTCAAGGAGAGATGAAGGGACAACAACAGCTTCTTCGGCAGCCAACAATTCCATCCAGCTGGGAATGCTCCCAGGGACCCAGAATGGTGCTTGAGGGTGAGGTTTTTGTCTGCAAAAAACAGCTACCTCCTTGGCCTGTGGCCTCAGCCTCGGACAGGGCCTGCAGCTCCGGGGTGCCCCTCTGAGGGTCCATGATCTGCTCTCATCTCTTGCATACAGGGTAAGGGGGTCCCCTTGGATGGCCACCCATGCAGCCGCAATCAGACCCACTTCTCCATTTGCTTCTCCACCATTCAGCTCAGACCTTGAGCACCAGCCTCTCAGAACTGTTGCTGCAGCACCCCCATACTGCACCCCATTAGGCTTCTCTCCATCTAGCCTGTCCCACACCCCTGCTGCCAGTCTCAGCTTCCTAAAGCACAAGTCTTGCTGTGTCCTCCCATTCAGACCCTTCCACGTCTACCATCCCCTGCTGAAAGAAGACCAGATCCCCTACTTTGACAGTCAGAGCCCCACAATGTGCCCAGTCTACCTCCCCAAGGTCACTTTCTGCGTCACCCTACCTCTGGGCGCATGATGCTGACCACTCACTATTCCTCCACCGATCTTGTGCTTTCTGGTTTCTGTGTCTTCTCTTTTCCCTCAACCTGGAAACCTCTTCCCCATCCCTCTGCCTGCCCGACCCCCCCCCCAACCTCCGGCCCACCTGTCTGCAGAGATTTTTATGTGTTCCCCCCTCCCTTTCCTGCAATATCACAGCACTGTGTTCACCCATTTGTGGGGGCTTACTACATGCTTTTATACAAGAGGTTAGTCTGTCCAATGAGTGGGAGAAATGCAACTTCAGC
>PVIY010053384.1:0-14705 GCA_004026745.1 Myrmecophaga tridactyla | reverse complement strand
GTGCCTCGCTGTATTGGATCCCCCAGTCCTAGGCTCATCTGCTCTGGCTGTAGTTTTGTCTCTGCAAACACGCGTTCAGGGGACTCTCCAGTCTGTGGCCAGTTGAGTCCAGCGTCTCTGACCGCTCGCCTCCCCCGCTGCGGCCCTCTCCCCGGCTGATGGGCATGTGGGCTGTTTCCAGTTTGGGAAGGTTACAGATAAAGCCGCTACAAATATTTGCATATCTGCATAGCACTGTTTTGTGCAAACATAGGTTTTCCTTTCACTTGTTTAAATACTTAGGTCACATGGTAAATGAACGTTCAGCTTCATGAGAAACCACCAAGCTCTCTTCCAAAGCGGCTGTGCCACCAGCCCTGGAGGGAGTCTCGTCTTGCTCTGGTTTTTAAATTTGCAGCCATTCTGGTAGTCACATAGTTTCTCTCATCACGTGTTTAATTGGGTCTCCCAATCCATAACCATGTTTAGTGTCTTCATGTGCCCAGTTGAGCCTTCTCTATTTTTCTTCAACCAGTCTTTCCAAGAGGTTTATTTATTTTATTTTTCCCCAAAGAATTCAGTTTTCACTCAGTTGATCTTCTCTGTATTTGTTCTATTTCATTATCTAGTTCCTATTTTTGTTTTTCTTCTCCCCCTCAAAATTTGCCGTTCTTTTGGCACTTACTGCTTTGAGCTTTTTTTAAAGCTATACATTTCCCTCTATGTATGGCTTTAGCTGCATCCCAGAATTTTGATTATCTTATGCTTATATTTTCATTCTGTTCAAAATATGCTCTAATTGTGATTTCTTCTTTGCACTTAATTCATGAGTGTTGCTTGCTGTTCAGATTTTGGGATTTTCTAGTTCAATTTTTTTGTTTAGTTTTTCTTGCATAATTGCAATCTTTGATTTCAGTTCTTTGAAACTCGTTGAGAGAAACTCATTGACACTTGCCTATGACCTTAGTCTGTACCCAACTTTTCAAGTGTTTTGTGTACCCTGAAAATAGCAGATATTTCTGCAGTTTCATATGTGGCCCTTTGGTCAATTTTGCTATTTGCATTCTAAACTTTTAATAAATTTAGATTTTTTTATAAACATATTTTTTGTCTGTTTGGTCTATCAATTACTGAGAGAGGTATGTTAAAGTTTCCCACTGTGATTGTGAATTAAAAAAAAAAATTTATTGCTGTTCTAGTTTGCTAGCTGCTGGAATGCAACACACCAGAGATGGATTGGCTTTTAATTAAAGGGGATTTATTTTGTTAGTTCTTCAGAGGAAAGGCAGCTAACTTTCCACTGAGGTTCTTTCTTATGCGGGAAGACACAGGGTGATCTCTGCTGGCCTTCTCTCCAGAACTCTGGGTTCCAGCAACTCTCCCCAGGGTGATTTCTTTCTGCATCTCCAAAGGCCTGGGCTGAGCTGTGAGTGCTGAGATGAGGTATGCTGAGCTGCTTGGGCTGTGCTACTGAGCTCTCTCATTTAAGCACCAGTCAATTAAGTCAAACATCATTCATTGCAGCAGGCACACCTCCTAGCCCACTGCAGATGTAATCAGCAACAGATGAGGTTCACGTACCATTGACTCATGTCCACAGCAACAGAACTAGGTGCCTTCACCTGGCCAAGTTGACAACTGAATCTACCTACCACAATTGCATAATATAACAGGTATACAAAGCAAAGAAAGAAAAAAACAATAGCTTTCAAAGCACTCTTCAATAAGTAGTTCACAGGACAGATCCCAGAGTTTGTCATGGGCTACCATACTGGCCTCTCAGATTTTTCCTTCTAGCTGCTCCAGAACATTAGAGGCTAGAAAAATAAATATATATTTTTTAATCATCACAATCGACTTTTTTTTCTTTTTTGTGTGTGAAAAATCACATATATACAAAAAAGCAATAAATTTCAAAGCACAGGACAACAATTAGTTGTAGAATAGATTTCAGAATTTGGTATGGATTACAATTCCACAATTTTAGGTTTTTTACTTCTACCGGCTCCAAGATACTGGAGACAAAAAGAAATATCAATATAATGATTCAGCGATCCTACTTGTGTGCTAAACCCTACTTTCTCTGTATAACTGCATCATCACCTTTAATCTTTCTCTCACTCTTTAGGGGTTTTTTGGCTATGGCCATTCTAACTTTTTCATGCTGGAAGGGGCTGTCAATAATATGGGTAGGGGGATGGAACAAGTTGATGTTCTGGAGTGGCAGGCCCTTTAAGTTTCAGGACTTAGCTGGTTCAGGGACCCAGCTGGAGATTGTAGGTTTCTGAAAGTTACCCTAATGCATAGAACCTTTGTAGAATCTTATATATTGCCCTAGATGTTTGTTCTAGTTTGCTAGCTGCCGGAATGCGATATACCAGAAATGGAATGGCTTTTGAAAAGAGGAATTTAAGTTGCTAGTTTACAGTTCTAAGGCCAAGAAAATGTCCCAATTAAACAAGTCTATAGAAATGTCCGATCAAAGGCATCCAGGGAAAGATACCTTGGTTAAAGAAGGCCGATGAAGTTCAGGGTTTCTCTTTCAAGTGAGAAGGCACATGGCAAACACAGTGTCATCTGCTAGCTTCTTCTCCTGGATTCCTATTTCATGAAGCTCCCCTGGAGACATTTTCCTTCTTCATCTCCAAAGGTTGCTGTCTGGTGGACACTGCTTCTCGTGGTTTTGTCATTCTGCTCTGCTCTCTCTGAATCTCTTGGCTTTCTCTCTTGTCATTCTCTTTTATAGGATTCCAGTAAACTAATCAAGACCCACCCAAATGGGTGGAGACACGCCTCCACCTAATCCAGTTTAACAACCACTCTTGATGAAATCACATCTCTGAGGTGTATGAATATCTTTGATTGGTTGTTTCAATGTCTGTGTCTTCTCTGGTGTTTTAATTTGGCTGTTAGGCTGGGTTATATCTGTCTGTATAATATGCTTAGTGATCTTCTGTTGTCTCCATGGTGTGGAAGTATCTCAATTGGTTTACTTTGGAAGTTGATTTCCTTCTGTGGTCTAAAGCTTTGTGTTTGTGGGATGGCTGTGGAGCGGGATGTGGGGCGGGGCACGGTGGTGCCATGACGCATTGTAGTGCAGGTATAGGTGCAGGTTGGGGATGCGATGCTGGCACAGGTCACGGGGTTGTGGAGGTGCGGTGCAGGGGCCGTGGGGTGAGGTGCAGCTCAGGCAGGCCTTGGGGTGCAGGGGCAGGGTGTGGCGTGGGGGGCAGAGAGAGTTCCTGGTCCCAACCCCAGTTGTGCCTCCTGAGGGCTCCGGGCTCCGGCATTAGGCTGGCTGCATCAGCTGGACGGTGTCCGGGCCTCTGCTTCTCAGGCCCTCCTGTTTGGCCACCAGGGCCGCCCTGTGTGGTGCAGAGACCCTCCCAGGTCACCTACGCCCTGGAGCTGCCATCTCAGCCGCCCTCCCCTCCTTGTCTAGCTGCTCCTCGGAGCTGGGCTGGACTCGACCTTCCTCTTCCGCCGTCCCCGGCACCCTCTGGTCTGTATTCTTTGTGATCGTGAATTTGCTTATTGTTCCTTCCATTCTGTCAGATTTTACTTTACATGTTATGAGACCATGATACTAGATGAATGAAAATTTAGATGTTACATCTTCAGTTTTTTATTATTATGAACTGATTCTTTTTATCTCTTGTAAGACTTGATGCCTTGAAGTCTAGTTGTTAGGTATTAATGCAAGTTATCAAATTTTTGGAGTTATTTTTCTTATGGCCACTTCTATCATTTTACTTTAAATGTTTCTATTTCATTATGCTCTAGATATTTCCTCTCTGTTTTTTAAATGTTTATGTGTGCGTTTATTTAAATTTGTCCCCCAAATTATGTTATTTGAAATATTAAATACAATTATTCACTCCCAGGCTGGCAGCCACATGTGGCTCTTGACCACTTTGAATATGGCTAGTGCACTGAAGGGGAGAATATACACCAGATCTTGAAGAATTATGAAGGAAAATATATAATATCTCAGTTATTTTTAATATAAAATACTTGTTGAAAGAACAGTATTTTGGAAAGATTGGGTTAAATAAAGTATTATTAAAAATTAACTTCAGGTATCTCCTTTTGATTTTTGTAACATGGTTACTAGAAAATTTAAATGACATATTTGGCACACATCTGTTGGGAAGATTATTAGTGGGGTATTTGGGTTTAAATCTACTATCTTTTTATGTACTTTTTAATTGTCCCACCTGTTCTATATTATTTTTTCTCTCATTTCTTATTTTAATTTGGATTGATCTGGCATTTAAAAATATTGTTTTCTGTTTATCAGTTTGAAAACTACACAGTTTTTCTAATCTTTTAATGTTACCCTACAAATTACCACATGAGTTCTTAAAGTATTGACTTAATAATTTCAGTATTGATTGATACATTTCCTTCCTCTAGGAAAAATGCAAGGATTTTAGACCATTTTAATTCCATTATCCCTTTTGAACTATATGTTATTATTGGTACTTACTAAAATATAAATAAAGAATAAATAATTGCTTTATGCAGTAAATGTTTTTAGATTTACCCAGGCTTAAAAAATGATTTTGGCTCTTTATTCCATTCTGGTCTTTCATGAAAGGTCATTTTCTTTCTTTCTGAAAAAAAACTTAGAACTGAGATGCATAGCTGAAGCTGGCATACCCTGTCAGTTTTTTTTTTAATTCTTTAATCTTTTAATTATCAAAGTAAATAAGAGATTTACTTTTGACGGTAGTACTTAGCATCTGTCATGGTCAGCTTCATGTGTGAACTTGGCCAAGTGGTGGCACCTGTTTGTCTGGTTGGGCAAGTGCTGGCCTGTCTGTTGTGATGAGGACATTTCATAGAATTAAATCATGATCATGTCAGCTGTATCCACAGCTGATTCCATTTGTAATCAGCCAAGGGGAGTGTCTTCTACAATGAGTAACATTTAATCTACTCAATGGAAAGATTTTTAAGGAGGATTCAGAAGAGACAACTTCTCTTCTCTTCCTGCTTCTGCCGGTGAGCCTCTCCTATGGAGTTCATCCAGACCCTCCATCGAAATCATCAGCTTCACAGCCTGCCCTACGGATTTTGGACTGTACATTCCCAAGGTTACATGAGACACTTTTATAAATTTTATATTTACAGGTATTTCCTGTTGATTCTGTTTCTCTAGAGAACCCGAACTAATACAGCTTGGTACCAGGAATGGTTCATAAGAAACAGAATCTTAAAAATGGGTTTTTACAATTGGTTTTCTACCTGACTGGACTCAGAGGCACTAAGTAATCTGATTCCTGTAATCAGAATAATACTGCGAATCCATGGAGTAAGTTAGCAAAAGAGATAGTCAAATATCACCATTTGATTCTTCTAATGCTTCACTTGTACAAAGCCAGGCTCTGGGGGATAATGTTTTTCACACCTTTACAGAGTTTTGTGGAAATAGGAGCTGTAGAGATGTTGGCTGGTTGTTAGATACACCGTATACATTAATGAGTGAAAGGGATGGGCTTAAGCCTTCAAACGAGAAGCTTACCTGCCGTCTGACAGATGTAAATGCTTCTTTGAGTGTCCTGAAGGAAAATCTTATTTCCTGTAGCCATAGACTTGAGATCTCTGAAAATCAGATTCAGAATCTTTATTGTTAGAGCAGCAACTTTACAAAATAAACTGAACTCTCAATCTTGCATGGTGTCTGCTGTTAAAGTGACGGCATTGATTGGAAAGGAGTGGGACCCTGAAAAATGGGATTGTGACATATGGATTGATAATGATGTCAGGGGTGAGGTTGAAACCCTAGGTCATGCTGAGTCTTCTCTAGATAACCCTGTAACAGTCTGCCCTGAGGACATAGCCACCCCTCCTCCAGCCTGTCTTGAGGAGTTGGCCACCCAACCTCCTCCTGAAGGGATTAGCCCTAGAGTGATTAATCCTGTTTCACCAGATGAACCTGCAAATGAAGGCCCTGAAGCAAATGGCTTGGAAGATACTTCTAACTCTTTCCATGACCCACCCCCACCACCCCTCATTTCCTCCAGACCTATAACTAGACTAAAGTCCCAACAGGCCCCTAAAAGTGAGGTACAAAATATCACACACGAGGAGGTACGTTATACTCCAAAAGAACTGCGTGAGTTTTCCAATTTATATAGACAGAAATCAGGGGAATATGTGTGGCAATGGATTTTAAGGGTGCAGGAAAATGGTGGGAGGAATATAAGGCTGGATCACGCTGAATTTATTGATATGGGCTCACTAAGCAGAGATTCTGTATTTAATGTTATAGCTTAAGGGGCTAGAAAAGGCATTAACAGTTTGTTTGGATGGTTGGTTGAAATATGGATCAAAAGGTGGCTGACATAACCTGAGGTTGAAATGCCAGAACTGCCCTGGTATGATATAGATGAGGGGATCCAGAGGCTTAGAGAGATTGGAATGTTAGAGTGGACTTATCATGCAAAGCCTGCTCTTACACCCCAGGAATGTCCGGAGGATGCACCTTTCACCAAAACTGTGAGAAACAAATTTGTGAGACTAGCACCATCATCCCTGAAGAGCTCTGTAGTTGCACTTCTCTGTAGGTCAGATATTACCACAGGAACTGCTGACATTGAGCTGGAATCCTTAAACACAATGGGGATGACCAGATCCTGAGTTGGCAGAAGCCAGGTGGCAGCACTTAATTGCCAAAGACAGTGTGGACATGGCTATTATAATAGACAGCAAACTCAAAGCTGGAGTCAAAATAATCTGAATTGCAGAGATTTGTGGTGTTGGCTAGTAAATCATGGGGTACCTAGAGTACAATAGATGGGCAGTCTACTAAATTCTTTTTGAGCTGTATAAACAAAAGAGTTCTAGTCAAGTGAACAGAAGTCTAACTTGAATTACAAAAATACAGAGCCACGGCCCCTTAATCAATTTCCAGAATTGAAACAGTTTACAAACCTAGAGCCCTTGAATGAAGGGGAGGCCAGGTCCCTTTGGGGGAGAACCCTGTTACACTGCCAGAAATCTATGCTGTTAATCTTCCTCCAAGCCTTCCCCAAGGAGACTGATGGCCTTTTACCAGGGTAACTGTGCATTGGGGAAAAGGAAGTGATCAGATATTTCGGGGATTATTAGACACTGGTTCAGAAGTGACATTAATTTCAGGGGACCCAAAACATCACTCTGGTCCACCAGTCAGAGTGGGGGCTTATGGAGGGCCGGTGATTGATGGACTTTTAGCTCAGGTCCATCTTAGTGGGCCCTGGACCCATTCTGTAGTTATTTCCCCAGTTCCAGAAGGCATAATTGGAATAGACATACTGAGCAACTGGCAGAATCCCCACATTGGCTCTCTAACTCATGCAGTGAAGGCTATTATGGTGGGAAAGGCAAAGTGGAAGCACTAGAACTGGCCCTACCTAGCAAAATTGTAAATCAGAAGCAATACCAGATTCCTGGAGGAAATGCAGAGAATAGGGCACTCTTAAGGACGTGAAGGATGCAGGGGTGGTGATTCCCACCACACCCACATTCTATTCTCCTGTTTAATCTGAGCAGAAAACAGATGGGTCTTTGAGGATGACAGTGGATTATGTAAGCACAGTCAGGTGGTACCTCTAATTGCAGCTGCTGTTTCAGATGTGGTATCATAGCTTGAGCAAATCAGTACATCCCCTGGTACCTGGTATGCAGCTATTGATCTGGCAAATGCTTTTTTTCTCAATAGCTGTTACTAAGGACCATCAGAAACAGTTTGCTTTCAGCTGGCAAGGTCAGCAATATACTTTCACTGTCCTACCTCAGGGGTATATCAACTCTCCAGCCCTGTGTCATAATCTTGTCTGCAGGGATCTTGATTGTTTCTCCCTCCCATAAAACATCATGCTGGTCCATTATATTGATGATATTATGCTGACTGGACCTAATGAGCAAGAAGTAACAACTACGCTAGACTTATTGGTAAGGCATTTGTGTGTCAGGGGATGGGAGATAAATCCAACAAAAATACAGGGGCCTTCCATCTCAGTGAAATTTCTAGGTGTCCAGTGATGTGGGGCATGTCGAGATATCCCTTCTAGGGTGAAGGATAAGTTGCTGCATCTGGCCCCTCCTACGACCAAAAAAGAGGCACTATGCCTAGTTGATCTCTCTAGATTTTGGTGACAACATATTCCTCATTTGGGTGTGCTACTCTGGCCCATTTATCGAGTGACCAGAAAAGCTGCTGATTTTGAGTGGGAACCTGAACAAGAGGAGGCTCTGCGACAGGTCCAGGCTGCTGTACAAGCTGCTCTGCCACTTGGGCCATATGATACAGCAGATCCAATGGTGCTGGAAGTGTCAGTGGTAAATAGAGATGCTGTTTGGAGCCTTTGGCAGGCCCCTATAGGAGAATCAAAATGCAGAACCTTAGGATTTTGGAGCAAAGCCTTACCATCTGCTGCAGATAACTAGTCCCCTTTTTGAGAAACAGCTTTTAGCCTGCTTCTGGGCCTTAGTAGAGACTGAATGCTTAACCATGGGCCACCAAGTTACCATGAGACCTGAGTTACCTATCATGAGCTGGGTATTATCTGACCCACCAAGCCATAAAGTTGGGTGTGCACAGCAGGACTCCATCATAAAATGGAAATGGTATATACGAGATAGAGCCAGAGCAGGTCCTGAAGGAACAAGTAAGTTACATAAGGAAGTGGCCCAAATGCCCATGGTTTCCACTCCTGCCACATTACCTTCTCTTTCCCAGACCAGAGCTATGGCCTCTTAGGGAGTTCCTTACAGTGAATTGTCTAAGAGAAAACTCGGGCCTGGTTTACAGATGGTTCAGCATGATATGTAGGTACCACCTGAAAGTGAACAGCTGCAGCAATGCAACCCCTTTCTGAGGTGTCCTTGGAGGACAGTGGTGAGGGGCAATCCTCCCAGTGGGCAAAACTTTGAGCAGTGCACCTGGTTGTTCATTTTGCTTTAAGGAAAACTGGCCAGAGGTGCATTTGTATAATGACTCATGGGCTGTTGCTAATGGTTTGGCTGGATGGTCAGGGACTTGGAAAGACCATAATTGGAAAATTGGTGACAAAGAGGTCTGGGGAAGAAGTATGTGGATAGACCAAAAGTATGTGGATAGACCTTTCTGAGTGGGCTAAAAACATGAAGATATTTGTGTTCCATGTGAATGCACACTAGAGGGTGATTTCAGCAGAGGAAGGTTTTAATAATCAAGTGGATAAGATGACCCATTCTTTGGATACCAGTCAGTCTCTTTCCCCAGCAACTCCTGTCATTGCCCAATGGGCTCAGGAACAAGGTGGTCATGGTGGTTGGGATGGAGGTTATGCATGGGCTCAGCAACATGGACTTCCACTTACCAAGAATGACTGGGCTATAGCCACTGCTGAGTGCCCAATCTGCCAGCAGCAGAGACCCACACTCAGCCCCCCGATTTGGCACCATCCCTGAGGTGACCAGCTGGCTATATGGTGGCAGGTTGATTACACTGGACCACTCCCTTCATGGAAGGGGCAGCAATTTGTTCTAACTGGAATAGACACATACTCTGGATAGGGGTTTGCTTTCCCTGCATGCAATGCTTCTGCCAAAACTACCATCCGTGGGCTTACAGAATGCCTTATCCATCGTCATGGTATTCCACACAGCATTACTTCTGGTCAAGGAACACATTTAATGGAAAATAAATTGCGGGAATAGGCACATGCTCATGGAATTCTCTGGTCTTACCATGTTCCCATCATCCAGAAGCAGCTGAATTGATAGAACAGTGGAATGACCTTTTGAAAACTCAATTATGGTGCCAACTAGGTGGCCATACCTTGCAGAGCTGGGGTAATGTTCTCCAGGAAGCTGTGTATGCTCTGAATCAGCATCCACTGTATGATGCTGTTTCTCCCATGACCAGGATCCATGGGTCCAGGAACCAAGGGGTGGAAATGGGAGTGGTACCACTCATTATTACCCATAGTGATATGCTAGGAAAATTTTTACTTCCTGTTTCTGTGACCTTGAGCTCTGCTGGTGTACAGGTTTTAGTTCCATAAATGGGGAGTGCTTCCAGCAGGAGAAACAACAAATGATTCCGTTGAACTGGAATCTAAGACTGCTACCTGGTCACTTTGGGCAACTCATGCCCCTGGATCAACAAGCCAAGAAAGGGATTGCATTACTGACTGGGGTGATTGACCCTGACTATCAGGGGGATATAAGACTGCAACTACACATTGGAAGTAGAGAAGAGTTTTCCTGGAATATAGGCGATCCCCTAGGACATCTTTTAGTACTACCATGCTCTGTGATTAAAATCAATGGAAAACTGCCACAACCCAATCCAGGCAGGGCTACCAATCGCTCTGAAACCTCAGGAATGAAGGTTTGGGTCACCCCACCAGGCAAAGAACCATGGCCAGCTGAAGTGCTTGTTGAGGGTAAAGGGAACATGGAATGGGGAGTGGAAGAAGGTAGTGATAAATATGAACTTCAACCACATGATCAGTTACAGAAATAAGGAAAATAATGCTGTTTTGTTTATATTATATTATTTAAGTTGTAAGATATCAAGTTTAAGATTGAATATTAGTCAAGACTTGTACCCTATTTTGGGGAGATTTAATGTGTTTCCTGTTGTATGCAGGACAGTTAAGTATTGTTAGGTGAGGAAAAAATGTGTCTTTTATTGTTTTCTATTTAGAAATCAAGTACGGATTAAGGTGATGAGTATAGCTGCCAAGTTTTCAAGGGGTGGACTGTCCTGGTCAGGTTCATGTGTCAACATGGCCAGGTGGTCGTACCTGTTTGTCTGGTTGGGCAAGTGCTGGCCTGTCTGTTGCTATGAGGACATGTCACAGAATTAAATCATGATCATGTCAGCTGTATCCACAGCTGATTCCATTCGTAATTAGTCAAGGGGAGTGTCTTCTACAATTACTGACCTTTAATCTAATCATGGGAAGACTTTTAAGGAGGATTCAGAAGAGACAGGCTCTCTTCCTGCTTCACCTGGCAAGCTTCTCCTGTGGATTTCATCCAGACCATTCACTGGAATCATCAGCTTCACAGCCTGGACTCTATGTTCCCATGGTTATGTGAGATGCTTTTATAAATTTTATACTTACAGATATTTCCTGTTGATTCTGTTTCTCTAGAGAACCCTAACTAATACAGCATCCATCCTCTTTTACTCCATAGTTAAAAATTAAAATAACATCATCTAGAACAATTTTTAGTAAAACCACTCATGAGTATTTTAAAATATCTCAGAATCTGGAATATGTGCTAGAGAATAAACAGCAAACATACCAGTGTATCAGGTTCTGAAGTGTATTATGTTGAACAACTTTTCACTTCTCATTAATTCTATCTTTTATCCAGTTTTGGCAAAGATTCTAGCAAAATATGATATCAGCCATACACGTGGGTTCCCAAATGGGAGTGGCTGTGCCTCTGAGTCTAGTCAGTGCCATTTCCACGTGTGTCATGGGACTGCTGCTGCCCGGGCCGTTCCCTGCCGCTGATGGTGCCTGTTTACGAGAGCAACCCGCTCAGCCATGGCCCCGCAACTTGTCCTGTCACTAACAGGAAGGCAGAGGTAGCCCATGAGGTGCAATCACAATACAGAAAACAGTAAGTCAGACCCTTCTAGGCGTAAGTGTGCAAGCATTTTAAGATTTCATGGTAAACAAATATCTGGGGGAGGATTTTCCCATATTTCAGAATAAGATGATGTTGATAATGTTTAACATATCTTATGATGAACTTTCAGATTTGACCTCCATTTTTGTAGGAATAGTTGCAATTACCAGCTGCACAGCCCTCTTCTCCAGGGGTCTCCATCTTATGCCCTCTTCTGGGATAGGTCAGGACAGTCTGGGTCTCCCAGGAGGGTGCCTGGGCCAGGGTGGGAGTCCCCACCACTCCCCCACTTCTTTTTCTTTTGTTTAGCTGGAGGTTGTAATGTCAAAATATAAAGACTTCTAAGTTCTTAAAATGATCCTTCCACAATGTAAGGCAGCTCCATGTTGCAAAAACGCTGATTCTTTGTACGAGGTTGTTTTCCTGACCTCATGTGCCTTTTCAAACTGCCAGCATCTTCTTTAGAAATTGGGTTATCTTCGTGACAACCTCTGCCTGTGGCCCTTTGGCTGTCCAGGAATGGCCTGCAGCTTCATGTCTAACCCTGTGTGTCAACCCCAGCTGCCATTGGTCAGGCCCGAGCACACACACCATCCTGTGCCTTCCACACCCTTTGGCAGATTTGCAGAGACTGGGATGGCACCGTTGGCTGCAGCACTTCCTCAGGGCAGGCACCCGTGTCCAGGTGAACCCTGGCAGCAGCAACTACTTCCACTCGGCCAGAGGCCTGGCAGGGCCTGTCTGTGCCTCTGAGGAGGCCCGAGGCAGTGCTGGCATCCCTGACGGTCTCAGGAGTGGCTGTCCAGCCGGTGGTCTGGGCCTCCTTGGGGCCCCTGGGTGCAGCTGCCAGGAGGAGGGGCAGGGCTGTGAGTGTGTCCACATGGCCACAGGCACCTGTGCAGCATGAGCCTGGGGCCAGGAGGTGCTTCTGCTCCACACCTAGGCCTCCTTCACAGCTGCACAGGCCACGCTTACCTCTGCAGAGTTCCCACAAGGCCATGTGGCCAGGTGCGCCCCTCACCTGGGCCGGCAGCCGACCTCACCTGTCAGTTTTTACTTGTCTGAAAGTTAGTTTACTTAGACTGAATTCTTAAAAGTCTTCCACAGGACAGAGAATGCTGGCTGGGCAGCTACTTTCCTTCAACAAGAGATGCTGTTCCATTGTTCATTGGATTCCACTTTTGCTGTCGAGAAATTAGCTGTCAGTCTACCTGTGCATCTTCTGAATATAACCGGCCTCCTTTTTTTTGGCTCCTTTAAGGTTTCTTCCATCTCTTTAGTTTTCTACAGCTTCACTATGTGTAGCTACATGTATCTAGTTACAGAAGGGATAATTCTCTACTCTTATTTCTTCAGATATTGCTTCTTCCCCATTCTCTCTTATCTCTCTCTCTGGGACTCCAATTATAGGTAGGTTGGATCTACTCACTGTATCCTCTATGTCTTTACCCTCACTTTTGTGCCTTGCACTTTTTGATTCTCCATGCTTCATTCTGGGTATTTTATTCTGAATTATCTTCTAGTTGATTGATTTTCTTGCAGACTTTTTCTTTTACTTTTTTCGGTCAGTTTTGTTGAGGTATAATTTGCATACAATGGAATTCACTGTTTTAAGTGAAGACACACACGGAAGAAATTTAGATGCAGTCCATCCATCAGTGGAAGTGACAGAAGCATGCGCTGCATGTTTTCACACCATCCTGGACACAGTCCGTTCTTTCTTTCTTTCTTTTTTTTTTTCGGTATGGGCAGGCTCTGGGAATTGAACCTGGGTCTCTAGCATGGCTGGTGAGAACTCTGCCACTGAGCCACTGTTGCCCACCCAGTCCCTTATGTCTTTTAACAGCTGCACTGTTCATCATAGCTGGGAGGACTGATGGCACATGGGTTTTCTTTTCTGTTCGTCATTGTTCTAAACTGTGCTGCTGTGAATAGCCTCACACACCCATCTTTCTGCAGTCTTGGTGGTGGCCTTTGGGATGCTTTCCTAGATCTGAGGTTGTTTGGTCAGAAAAGTAAATGTATGTTGCATCCTGAGGACATTCCCTCTTTTATTTAACCCTTTGAGTTAATACTATTTTTGCTATTATAATTACTGTTGTGATGAATATATTGGTGATTGTACCTTTGACATCATTTGGAGCATTTCCTATGGTAGCTTCCTAGGGGCATGGACTTGTTATAAATAATGCAACAGTTGTGTTCCCTCCCTGCCCTGTCCCCCCTTTCCTGCCCTGTCCCAGTCGGCACATCTGGTCACTGCAGGCTGAATGGGGAGGCCCCCTGCTATGCCCCAGACGCCCAGAGCGCCCTGCTCTGTCCCCTCTCCACACCCCCACGCTTGGCAGATCTGCAGAGCAGTGGTCGCCACTGCCGGGGTTCACCTGGACACGGGCGCCTGCCCTGAGGAGGTGCTGCAGCCAACAGTGCCTCCTGCCTGCCTCCTTATGAGCCACTTTCACAGACCACATGGGATCCCTGCCCCTTGGCCATTCCCCAGGCTCTTCTGGAAGTACCTCCACTGCCCCTCCACCCCCAACTCCTTTGCATAGTAAAGCCATCATGCTCAGGGCATTGTGCTGGTTCATTTAGTTGTCTGCCTCTCCTCTAGCCTGTGAGCTTCTTGTGGGCCCATGTTAAGAGACCTTACATCCCTGTGCCCAGGTTTGTAACCCCAAGATGCTCAGAGGTGGAACCGCCTTCCCACCTGCAGAGGAGGTGCAGGCACACAGTGCAGGCGGCTGTCCCACTGTGCCTCACCTCCAAGCCCACACCTGTGCAGGGACCTTCAGGTGACCTCCAGGAGTCCTTCAACACCGCCTCTGGGGAGATATGCCCTCCTCAGGGGAGCCTGGCACTTGGCGGTGCTCCCTGCTCCCTTGTCAACCAGATTCCTGTCTGAGGCCCCCCAGGCTCCTCCCCCTGTTTACATCTTCTACCCATTGCTGAGACACCCAGCCAGTGGATGGGCCAGCAGAGGCGGCAGTGTCCCTCTCTGCTGGGTTCCTGGGAAGCAAGGGCTTGCTGGTGCTCCTCTCCTTACCTCCTCCCCTTCTGCTCCTCTTCCTCTTTCCCCATCCTCCTTTTCCCCTTTTTTTTCT
>PVIY010053383.1:0-14726 GCA_004026745.1 Myrmecophaga tridactyla | reverse complement strand
CTAATTCCCTTCCCCTACCTTCCTACATAATTTAAAGTTTATGTATGTGTGTGTGGGGGGGTGGGGGGGTTCTAATATTTGACAAATGTAATGATGTACCCCAGAATAAAAAAGGGTCTTAATCTTAATCCATTTCTATGGGCATAAACCCTTTGTAAATGGGACTTTTCAAAGATGTTATACTTAGTTAAGGTGTGGTCTGACTGAATGAGGCTGGGCCTTATTTTGGGGGAGTTTATGAAGAGAAAGCCTCATGAGGGAGAAGAAGTTGGAGTCAATAGAATTTGGAAGAGAAAGCTGGGGACATTACCATGTGACAGGGAAGCCAGCAACTCAAGAACTGCTGGCCAGCCAGGACCCTGACCCAGGGGGAGGCAAGCCCTCTAACCTCTGAAGCTCCTTAATCCTTGTTAAGGCAAATCGTTGTGGTATTTGTTTCAGTAACCAGGAAACTAAAATCCACAGATACACACATATACATACACACACATATTTATCATTCCTCCCATTTTATGCTTGATACTTAATATGTACATACTACAAAATAAACACATTGCATATAAATGGCACTCCATGCTAATTAAACACGAGAAAATTCATTATCTTAAAATGGATTGTGAAGAACAATGTAGAAATTGATAAAAGATTTGTATAGAAAAAAAGATAAACCAGGAATACTGTGTCTGATTCTTTACTATTAAGCAAATTGTCACTATTCATCTTGACTTCCCAGTATTTTCTACTGATAATAAAAAATAACATACACTGAAATTCAGGTTGGTGAGTGATGTTTTAGGTGGATATTACTAAATTCTCTACATAAATCTTGCAAGTTTCTTTTTAATGTCAATAATTACATTTATTTCCAACATCTGTGTGTATGCATGTGTGTATATGAGTGTATGTGCGCATGTGTGAATTCACAAGCTCATCCTAAAATTCATATGTGGATTCACAATGCCTAAATTATTTAAGGAAGTTCTGAAGATTTTAAATTACCTAGGAAGAATTAAATTACCCAGATATCAATAATTATTGTAGCCTTAATAATTAAAACAGTGTACTATTGGCAATAGGATAATTAATTAACCAATAGAACAGACAATCCAGGAAAAGATGCACTCATCTCTGATTATTTTATTTATTCCACAGGGGCCACTGGAATTTTAGTAAGGGCAAGGATAGAGTTTTCAATAAACGGTGCTGGGCCAATTCCACAGTCGCAATGGGACAAAGTAAAAGCATGAATTTATACCATTCACAAAAATTTAATGCAAGTTGGATTATAGAACTATCATGAGAGTAAAATTTAAAGCTTCTAAAGCAACAGAAAATATCTCCTTAACCTTGAGGGAAGTAAAGATTAGTTATGAAGCTCCAAAGCACTAAACCCTACAGGAAAAAAAAATGTGATAAACTGAATTATATAAACAAACTTAGCTCTTAGTACTTTTATTCATCAAAACAGACCACTATAATATTGAAAAGGCAAACCATACCCTGGGAAAAGATATTGGCAATTCTATAGCCCCCAAAAAAAGCCTTATATCCAGAAATCTGTAATATATCAATAATATACCAATGGATAACTATATTTTAAAATGAGCAAAAGACATGAAATGGATTTAGAGAAAAATATGCTTGGGGCCAATAAGCATATGTAAAATTGTTCAACATTTATTGCACATCAAAACCACAATATGGTACCTCTAAGTAACCACAACAGTGACGGAATTTAAAAGAACGTAAAATTCTCAGTGCTAGTGAAGAGAAACCTTGAACTCTCCCATATTGATGGAGAGTGTGTACATTTGTGCCAACGCTTTGGTACACTGTTGGATGGTGGCTTCTAAAGCGGAACATATGCCTACCTGATGGCCCTGGAATTGCAAGCCTGGGTATATAGAGAGAAAGAAATCAGTCATGAGTACAAACAAGAACAAAAACAAAGAAACCTATGTACAAGCATGTCCACAGCAGCTGAATTCAGAATAACACAAACTGAAAACAATATAAATATCAAAGGGAAAGTGGATACACAAATTGTGATGTTTTTATACAATGGACCGTCACCAATGATGCAAAATAACAAAGTAATTCTCTGCACAACAGCATGTATCAATATCACAGACATACTGCTGAAGGAAAGAAGCTAGAGAGAATGTAATGCATAGCATATGATTTCATTTACATGATGTTCAAAAGCAGGCAAAAGCAACATATGGTAATACATAGCAGAATAGTGGTTACTTCTGGGGATAATTGACCAGAAGGAAAGTTGTCCTATATTTGTAAAAGTTAATCTGGCTGTTAATCAAATGTACACACTTTATGATATTTATGAAATTATCAAATTTTAAACAACCAAGCATGCTTATCTATCTGAGGGAGAGATTTCTTGAGTAATACACATGATCACATGATCTCAAACCATGTACAAACAAGGCACCACTTCATGTTCAAAACATTTAAATTATCCTTTAAAGAATTTACATAGACCTATGAGGTAAAGGGATATTTTGCCACATTCTTGAACCTGTCGTTTGAGATCGACCTAGAGCTATACTGAATGGGAAAAACAGACAGCTCAGGCTCTTTCCTGCCTCAGACAAATCTAGAGGGAGCTCTTTGGAAACCTGAGGCATATTCAGTGATTGTAATAATGTCGCCAGTCAGAGTAATTCAGACTGTGCTGAACTCTTGTTAAGAACCATGGAGAAAGTTCAAATGTTGCAACATACATGTTCTATTTTGACCCGCAACAATTCACCTCTGGCTTCATTTGAATTATATACTGTTTTAGTTTTCTAGGTTGCTGAAAAAAGATACCATGAAATGGGTTGCCTTAACAGTGAGAATGTATTAGCTTACAGTTTTGAGGCTGAGAAAAGTTTCCAAATCAAGTCATCATCAAGGTAGAACTTTTTTTCCCAGTGATCCTTGTCTCCTCTGCCACACGACAAGGCACAAGGCAGTGTCTGCTGCTCTGTCCCTTCTCTTCCAGGTTTCTTTGTTTTCAGCTTCTTACTTTCATGGCTTGTACTTTTCTCTTCTCTTCTTTCTCTTCTCTTCTCTTCTCTTCTCTTCTCTTCTCTTCTCTTCTCTTCTCTTCTCTTCTCTTCTCTTCGGTTCTCTCCTCTTCTCTTCTCTTTTCCCTCTATTCATTTAATTTATAAAGGACCCCAGTAAGAGGATTAAGACTCACTGGGCCATGTCTTAACTGAAATAACCCCCTCAAAGGGTGCCTTACAGATGGTTACTAACAGTAGATTTACACTCACAGAAGTGGATATCTTTAGGAACACGATTTTCTGGGGCACACATAGTTCCAAACCACCACACATGCATTTACATAATAAAATAAATCATTTTCAGTGAATAACTGGAAAATATGATAATTATTCACAAAACTGTGCCATTATCATTGTAGGTGCTCAATAATAAATGGCTAAAATGATTAAATCAATGAGTGAATTGGTTAGCTAGGGAAATTTCTTCATTACGTCCTGGACACAGCTTTGTATCCCATAAATAAGATATTTTAAAGGCTTGGCCAGTGACATGTAAAACACATGAATATTACATAATTGTTAATTAATTCAACAAATATCCATTGAAAACTTTGTATGTCCTAGCCTTTTTTCCAGGCCCTGAGGACACAGCAGAGGAGAAAGCAAATCCCTTGCTATGATGGTGCTTTCATAGAATTTACACATCTTTCAATATTTTGAGTGCTATGTGTTTGCAGTGAAACAAGTGAAAAATTGCAAATAGAGAGAGAAGGGGACTGAGTTCTGAGTGCTCTGATATAAGGCTCTATTAGCCACACACAAACACACACTGAGACACACATACAAGCAAACATTTGTGCTCTGGATCTAGTCCCGTGACAGTCCTTTGTCAGTCACATTCAATAAAAAATGAAGTTTACCTGCAGTATGACTTCCCCAGACACCATCAGCTCTATAATGAAGACATTGTTTCCCCATACTGTTTTGCATTTCGACATTCATGCAATGTTATGCTAAGATTCCAGACGAAATGGGTGCATGGGAAGAAACCCTGGGCATGAACTGAAGTAGCTTTCAGACTTTAACTCAGTCACTGATCCTGTGTTTAGCAACCAGATGCCTTGTTATTTACACCACTATTTGGTGTTCACCAGATGCATTATATAAGGAATCATATTATGTTTCTTTTTGCATGCATGCTCTCTATCTCCAGCTGGGTTATATTTGGCTGGACTCATTTTGTGTTTAAAAAACTGGCCGCTCCCAGGAGGTCAAATGATGGCAGCAGAAGTGTGATATGACCAGTGGTAATGACAGTGGCAGACAGGGTGCTGACAATCACGGACATAGTAAAGTGGAGCAGGTTTATTTCCTAAAGGCTTAGAACATGGTGGCAGAAACAACATAAAGACTACCTTTTCATTATCTCCTTTAATATTTAAAACAACCTGATATGGTGGGTGTTGTTATGGCCATTTTACAAATGAAGAAACTGAGGTTTAAGGGGATTACAAAATTTGCCCAAAGTTACTCAGAGAGTCAGTGACAGAAAATCCATCTGTCTAACCTGTCATCTTAACGTCACGGCCTGCTGCTATCTTATATATTTGTGTTGCTGTTTTCAATTAAAGTTAAAGTCATTATAAATGAACGACCTCCAAAATTCAGAGATAGAAATCTCTAAGTAAGCAACATATAATAAAAAATGCATTGGTAGATTCTACTGCTGAAACATTAAACTTATTTTAGAAAAAAGGAAAAGCTTCCAGGATGTTATCATGGTATTAAAATACTACATATGTCACTTAAGCACTTTTTAAAAACTGGGTGTCCTAAAATAGGCTTGCATTCATTCATTACTTTGGTCATTCAACGTTTACATTAATAAGATATAATCGTTGTATAACAGAAGTTTGATATTTAAGAAGGAGACAGTATTAATTACTAGACAACATGGACATGCTGATACGGATAGAGGAATGCAGAGAAAGCTGTAGAAGTTATGTTAAACAGCTAATTTTGGGAAGTCTGAGAAAGTTTCAAGGCAGATATGACATCTACATTGACACTGGAAAGCTTTATCACTGAGTACATGAGCAGATTGGAATAAAAACAGTGCCATCTATTATTATAAAATTGTAATATACTAATAATGTTTTTATAAATTGTGTACTAATTCTAATTGCAATGATAGCCACGAGCAAAAATTTTAACCCATAGATGCTTATAATCATGTGAAATTAATAGTTTTAAAGATTACATATAAATTTGGGCATGTTTGGGCAATCAATGACATATTTTAAATAATATATACTGTATATATTTGGATAAAATGATGTGGGGGAATTTAAATGGTAAAATAGGAGGAAAAGACACAATGTAAGTATTCTAGTAAAGAAGATCTTGTTCAAGTATGTTTAAAATTGATTATGGTAGTTAATAAAACACTTTGTGTACTGGTTAGAATTTATGGTGGACCCCAGAAAAGCCATGTCCTTTAATCCTCATTCAATATTGCTGGCTGGGGACTTTGTGATTGTTCCCGTGGAGATGTGACCACCCAATTGTGGGTGATAACTTTTGTTTAAATATCTTTTATGGAATTGTGACTCCACCCATTCCAGGTGGGCCTTGACTGGAATCCTTTAAAAGAGGAAACATTTTGGAGAGAGTCCCTTTTTTTAAAGCCACGAGGCTGAGAGCTCACCAACCAGAGACCTTTGGAGATGAAGAAGGAAAACACCCCTGGGAGAGCTTCATGAAACAAGAAGCCTATAGAGAAACCTACTAGATGGCACCATGTTTGCCATGTGCCTTTCCAGTTGAGAAAGAAGCACTGAATTTCATCAGCCTTTCTTGAGTGAAGGTAACCTTAATTTGGACATTTCTATAAACTTGCTTTAATTTGGACAATTTCATGGACTTAGAACTGTAAACTTGCAACTTAAATTACTCCTTTTAAAAGCCATTCTGTTTCTGATATATTGCATTCTGGCAGCTAGCAAACTAAAACACTTTGGGATTTAGATTTAATTGACTACATTTCAAAGAGTAATGTAACAGCTTTGTGTGAAGAAGGCAATATTTTCAACACACAGGAAATTTTATTATTTGTATCTTTAAACTTATAAAGAAAGAATTTAGATGGAAACTGAAAATGGTCATAAGAATATAGAGTTTAGACTATTAAGGTACAAAAACAATTTTAATATCACTTATATAGAGAAAAGGGCTAATTTATGAGATAGTATCAGGAAAAAATATGATAGTGAAAACATAATGAAAAGGAGTATGTCAAGTTTGAAATAAAAGGCAAAAGAGAACAAGTGATTTGAGTAGAGTTCTTTAAATGGTAAATATGCTGCCCATTTCCTTTCTAAAATGTGGCCCTTTACATGTCAATGTAGGATTCCTTATATGTTTATTTATTTATTTATTTATTTATTTATTTATTTATTTTTACATGGGCAGGCACTGAGAATCAAACCTGGGTCTTTGGCATGGCAGGTGAAAACTGCCACTGAGCCATTGTGGCCTGCCCCCTTGTATGTTTTTGATGCAACTGTTTAAACTACTAAGTAGTCATACTTGCATTACACATATCACATAATTTAGTCATCTCCACCAGGCAGGTTTCCCTAAGCCTGACTCCTCAGTAGCTTACATCAGTGAGCCATCAGTAAGCTCCAGATTCCAAAATGCATGTTACATCTGCAGAACACAAATGCTAAGCTTTCTTCTGGTTGTACATTGTGTATCATCCATGGTAGCACACCACAGGATTTTTCTGTGTCACTGTTGGCTGGAGTCGATGCCTGAACTGAGTTAGACAGCAAGACAGGATTGTTTTCAATGCAATCCTCAGGGAGTCCTTGAGGAAAGGGAAAACAATGATTTTGAAGGTTCATTTCAGTGCCAGCTGGCAGAGATCTTAAAGGTTATTCTATTTTACCCAAACTACATAGTTATTTAAATGTCTCCATGTGCAGCCTTTGAGGGGAATGTGTATTTAGAAGCCTTGGAATTTGAAAAATGTGTTTATAGTGGCAAAGGAAGAGAAAAACAGGAAAGTATGTGCTAAATACTGCTTAAGGTTGGTATATTATTTGGCTGTATTGCATTTATATTGTTGTTTTACATTTTTTTAAATCCATTTTTGTTTAACAGTTTTCAGAACTGAAATCTAGCTCTATCTTAGCTGGATTCCTGAAGACTCATCCTTACGTCTTCTACAGTTTCTATTTTCTTCCAAAGTAAAGATTTATTATGTGGAAGCACTTTTCTATGAGCCTAGATGCCTTTTATGGGAAGAGGTTTAGAGATTGAAAATGTTTTGAAAAGATTGGAATTCACTTAAAAGTAAACAATTGATTAAAGAAATTAATTTTCGTAAGTGACTTCATTCAAATTATAATGTTTAAAAATCATTATACAGTAGGGCAGCATTATATAACTTCAGACTTTTGCTCAAAATTTTCAAATGTTAAAAATGATGATCAACATATAAATAGCTCACCCTTAAACAAGAGCTATTAATTCTATTATCTTTCTTCAAGCAATAATTCATCTATTCACTAATAGGTGCATAAGAAGCATATGGATAGTCTATCGGCAGGGGCAGTTTTAGGGGTGTGAAAGCTTTCACTAAGTTTTGCAAATTATGTATGTAGTTTTGCTTGTTGAATTCATGTGAAAGTAGATAAATATATTTAAAAGATCTTGGAGACATAAAACAGATCTTGATGGCAGGGATGTTGATAAAAATGCTCTTAGAACAATTCCAACAATTCCATTATTAATTGCCAAGAACTTGCAGTCAGTGAATTTCAATGAAAGGGGATAATGTAGAAGGGATTAAATATGGGGTTAGTGGGGGTTGTGGAGGTATGCCTGAATGCCAGCACCATTAGCCTTCTATGAAGAAGAATATAATTAAATCAATTTTAAATATTTACAGTAAGAAGGGCTGCTTTAAATAAAAGAATATCTCCTATAGGTTTCCTTCTAAGCCAGTGACCTCACATTTCCATGCATATAACTGTCTCTTTGCTGGCACTCATAAATTCAGTTGTTCTGATTCATCAGATCCAGGATAGCCACAGTAATCATTTTTAATAAGCAGTCCCATGTGTCCTGAATCAGGTTCAACTGTGCATCAATACTTAACAACACTGATCTAACTATCATAGTAGACCATTGGTTTGAACTATCATAGTATATCATTGGTATGAAGCTGACATTACAGTTCTTACTCATCTAACCATGTAACCATGTAACTAAAGACCATGCCTATATTAGGACATGATACATATTTTTGAAAGAATCAATATTTTTAGCTAGGAGCTATGCATTGTATTTTATGGAAAACCTCCCCTCACTGAATGGGAGACCCAAAAAAGCTTGACTAAAAGAGCTTGGTGGAGAACACCAAAGGGTAGTTGTAGCTAGTTAAATCTAGCATTTAGAGAATTGGTACCTCACTTAAAAAAAAATTTATTGAGATATATTGACATACCACACAAACTGACCAATGTGTAAAATCACTGGCTCACAGTATCATCACACAGTTTTGTATGCATCCCCATGATCAATTTCAGAACATTTTCATAACTCCAGAATAGAAATAAGAATAAAAAATAAAACCCAAATCCTCCCGTACCCCTTATTTTCCCCATTGCTGACCCACAGTATTGGAATAGTAAATTGCTACTGTTGATGAAAGCATATTAAAATGTTATCACTTACATAGTCCATAGTTTGCAATAGCTATATTTTCCCACATATCTTATATTATTACTATTTTACATTTTTAGTAGCTCATGCAAGCACTTACTTACATATATGACTTTAAACAATCGCTTTCAATCGAATTCACCTAAAATATATCACTATTACATATAATCCCAATTATGAGTTACTGTCATCTCTTACAGTCCCAAACATTTAAGTTCAAACTTGTTGACAATTCAATACACAGGTAACCACTTCCCCTTCTTTAGCTTTTGTCTATATTTAGGTATCCTATATTCTACTTTTAAGACCTTAAGATTACATGTTCTGTTTAGTTCATATTAGTGAAATCATACAATATCTGTCCTTTTGTGACTTATTTCACTCAGCATTATGTTCTCAAGGTTCATCCATGCTGTCACATGCTTCAAGACCTCATTTTTTCTTACTGCTGCAAAATATGTGATTGAATGTTTATACCACATTTTGTTTATTCATTCATCTGTTGATGGACTCTTGGATTGTTTCCATCTATTGGCAATTGTGACTAATGCCACTATGAACGTTGGTGTACAAATATCTGCTTGTGTCCCTACTTTCAGATCTTCTGGGTATACCAAATAGTGGAATTGCTGGGTCATAGGGCAACTCAATATTTAGTTTTCTGAGGATCCATCAAAATGTCTTCCAGAGGCTGTACCATTTTACACTGCCACCATCAGTGCGTAAGGGTTCCTGTTTCTCCACATTCTCTCCAAAACTTGTAGTTTCCAGTTTGTTTAATAGTGGCCATTCCTACAGGTGTGAGGTGATATCTCATTGTGGTTCTGATTTGCATTTTCCTAATAGCTAATGAAGATGAACGTCTTTTCATGTGCTTTACAGCCATTTGCATCTCCTCTTTGGAGAAAAGTCTATTCATATCTTTTGTCCATTTTATAATTGTTTTGTTTGTCCTTTTTATTGTTGAGTTGTAGGAGTTCCTTATATAATCTGGATATCAAATCCTTATCAGATATGTGGTTACCAAATGTTCGCCCCATTGAGTTAGCTGCCTCGTCCCTTTTTGACAAAGTCCTTTGAAGCACAGAAGTGGTCAATTTTGAGGGGTTCCCATTTACCTATTTTTTTCTTTTGTTGCTTGTGCTTTGGATGTTGGTACCTTATTTTTTGATGAAATTACCCCTTACATTTACAAATCACGTATTTTAAGGCAAGCAGTATGTGACTAAAGTAATGAAATAGGTAGAATTGTGAGGAGAAAGCCAAGCCATGCTATTAAGTATTTTTTGCACTATCTAAACATCAGGCTTAATTTGAAATCCAGTAATATTACTATAAAAATATATTTAATGCTGTAATTTATTTGTGAAGAAACCAGCACTATACAGATGAACATGAATATCAAGATCCACTTGGCTTTTCATATGTTAAGTGATTAAAACAGTTACATTTTATAATCAAATGAAAGTGCTGTAGAACCAAAAAATATCCTTATGTGTGCATGTGTGTCTTTTTCCATTCTCAGCATCTAATTTTAACCAGCTAGATTATTTAAAGTATCATCTTATTCAACTCTAAAATGAAAAATTTGCTTTCTAATGGAGAATTTGCATTCATCATAAAGATAGAACAAAAAGTCCTTGGCAGAGTTCTGCTCCACAGAAGCAGGCTATTTTTGCACTGTATATTTTGCAAATTATAAAAATACAAATTCCAGAAATTGTATCCCAAGCATTTCAAAACAATAAAGTCTGTATATAAGAACCTGTGTTTAGTTCTTCTTCTTAGTTTTAAGTAAATATAAAATTACATATCATATAATTATAATTCCTTTTAATAGTTAAGAGTTTATGAAGATTTTTTAGAAGGGAAGTTGAGAAGATAGTAAACTACTTTATACAAACAATGAAATGATGTGACCAACATTGTTAGCTTTTTGGTTGTTCATGGGAAAATCAGTAACAGTAAATGCAAGCAATGAACTTCGTCAAATAAAACCTCAGATAATGTAGAAAGCTAAAAAAAAAAAAGATATGGTATGTGTTTTTAAAATCAATATGAACACTAGGATCAATATTGGCAGCCAAAAAAGTAGGGCATCATGCTGATGATGTAATGAAACTGATGGTTCATTTGAATTTCATAGCCCATATATTTGGAATAATTTGCCTGACCAACAACAACACTTGGAGTATGTAACATTGGGTCATAAGCTGATAAACTGGGAAAATATACATCTTTAAATGAAAAATTATGAACCAATTCAACTCGCAGCAATTGAATTGGAATAAATATACCTGATAGTTTATCATTCTTATAAAAGTAGAATCCAAGCAAGTTATATGCACTTACATGCTTTGATTCTAGCTGTGGCTCTAACGAGATTGAAGAGACTACTTCCCTAGTAAAATTAGTAATGTGCTCCTTAATTGCAAGTCGGGAAAGTATATGCATTGTTACTACTATTCTAAAATATCAAATAAGTTTTTATAAAGTGGCAACTTCATTCTCCAGAAGCCATTAAAATGTTTTACCTTGCCCTGATTCTTCAGAGCTGAAGTAATTTCCATTTTTCTTTCACCATGTGTTGCATGTCTACCTATAGAGAACCATGTGAGAACTCAATGGAAGTCCTCATGAATGCCTAAAAGTTGTTAACACACACCAGTTCATTGATTCATCAGTGCTGCCCATTGTGTTGTTTACCTTCTGGGTAGCAGACAGGTAAGGAGATAGAAGAGATAGTAATAGGGTTATTTCCTTTATTTTTACCATTATTACTACTGCAATTATTACTATTAAATAAATGCAAGCCATTATTTGGTTCTCACCAGTTCGCCACCAATATGCTCCTTTCTGTTAAAGGATCCAATTCAAGATAACACAAAGAGGCCTTAAAAATGAAATTTCAGAAATAAAAGTGCTCCATCTCTTCTACCGCTTCCTCTATCGTGGTTTATCCAGTTGCTATTTCTGGGTCCAGCATATTCAAAATAGCAATCTGCATAGAAAGCTTCACACCTTTGATAGGGCTCAACAAATTGTCCAAATCTGTGTCCCCTCTGGCTCTATTTCTCTAAGTTAAATATGTCTTGTATGTATGGTAAATTCTATATTTTCTGTACAAATATTGTATCTTTTTTAGAAATGTTCCCTGCCTGCAGCTTCAACATTAATATGTATTTGCAAATCTATATTAGCAAACTGTAACCTCTGAATTTTAGCTACATGTCTATGATTTTCTCGGGAAATTTCATCTTTCATTTTCCATCAAAATTTGAATTAACTCAAAACAGACAATTATTTTTTCTCCTCATCAGAAATCTTAATTTCTGATTTATAACAATGGAAAAATTTCTCCAGTCACACAACTTAAAAGAATGAAAGGATCACTGATTTTAGCTTTTTATCTCCCTCTCAGGTTCACCCAATTTCAAAATTCCATTAAGTATTTGCAGTAGTTAGATTCAGGTGTCAACTTGGCCAGATGAAGGTGCCTAGTTCTGTTGCTGTGGACATGAGCCAATGGCATGTGAAGCTCATCTGTTGCTGATTACATCTGCAGTTGGCTAGGAGGCGTGCCTGCTGCAAGGAATGCTGTTTGATTTATTTGGTTGGTGCTTAAATGAGAGAGCTCAACATAGCACAGCCCAAGCAGCTCAGCATACTTCATCTCAGTACTCGCAGCTCAGCCCAGGCCTTTGGTGATGCAGAAAGGAATCACCCCAGGGAAAGTTGTTGGAACCCAGAGGCCTGGAGAGAAGGCCAGCAGAGATTGCCCTGTGCCTTCCCACGTAAGAAAGAACCTCAGTGGAAAGTTAGCTGCCTTTCCTCTGAAGAACTATATGTTAACTAAATAAATCCCCTTTTATTGAAAGCCAATCCATCTCTGGCATGTTGCATTCTGGCACCTAGCAAACTAGAACAGTATTTCTAAAAGATACTTCTTCTAATCCTATACATCTATACTGACCTTGAACGCATAACTTTCATTGCACTCCTGGATATTTTCAAAAACATCCCAACTTGCTTTCCTTCACCATAGCATTTTCCATCAATTCAAATATGATGACCATAATATTTTTTTACAAATCTTAATTTTCCAAGTAATTTCTCTATTCAAAATACTCAAGACTTTCCCCTTATGGTATAAGAATCTAAATTTTTAATATTGGCACTTAAAATCTTCCAAACTCAGATTTCCATTTCTATATCAAGGACATATACTACCCCTAGCTATGTCCTTCATTCTATCCCAGCTGGGAGTTCCACCTGTGGAGGGCCAAGATCTGTGTTTGTGGGAGATGGACTTCTGGAGTGGTGGGACGAGGACTTCATGGACTGCTTTCCTACATAAGGAATGAGAATGCTGGAAAAACACTTAAGTCACCCATTATAGAGCTCTGGAAATCAGCCAAATTAACAGAGCAAAGTGAAAGCATCTACTGAAGAAATTCTGCAAAATCTTGGTGAAAAATAGCAAGATCTGTGACGCTTTAGGTTGGGACTTTCCATGTCCATCCACCTTCCCTCCTTTTTCCCTTTCCAGATGAATTTTAGAATTAATTTGTCAATATTGTCAAAATAGCTTGTTTGCATTTTGATGGGGATTGTGTTTAACTTGACTCTTAAATTGAGAAAAAAATTACATCTTAACACCATTGATTGCAAACAGAGAGCTCTCCATTTATTTATATCTTTTTTTTTTTATTTCTTTCATCAGTTTTGAAGTTTTCCACATATAGACCCTGGATGTATTGTTAGATTTATACTTAAGGACTTCATTTTAAGTTTATTCATAAATGGTATTTTTAAATGTAAAATTCCAGTGATTCATTGCTGATATATAGGAAATCAATTGACCTTTGCATATTGACTTTGTGTTCAGCAGCTTCCTTATTACATTAGTTCCAAGAAGTTTTGGGATTGTCTATATATAAAACATGTCACAGTGTATAAACACAGTTTTGTTTCTTCTTTTCCATTCTGTGCACATTAAAAAAAGTTTTTATTTCAATAGCTGGGACTTTCAGTACGATGTTGAATCAGAGTGGTAAGAAAAGACATATTTGCCTTGTTCCCAATCTTAAGGGAAAAGCATCTCGCTCTTTTCATTTAGTATTATGTTAGCTGTAGGATTTTATACATGGTTTTGTTAGTAAGAAAGGAAGTTCCCCTTTATTATTAACTTGCTGAGTGTTTACACCATGAATGTATATTTGATTCTGTCAAATGTTTGTCAATTGATAGGGTGGATTACATTTATTGATCTTTGAATGTTGAACCAGCCCTACATATCTGGAATTAATCCTACTTGCTCATGTAATGAATCATAGAATAAATCCCACTAGCATAAAATCAGTTAACATGACCTGCCTTATATTTCTGATGTGGGTAGTTTGTTTCTTGGCTAACTTTCCTGGATGTTTTTCAAGCTTATTGATCTTTCCAAAGAATCAACTTTGGGTTTCATTGATTTTCCCTATTGTTTTCCTGTTTTCAATTTTATTGATTTCTGCTTTAGTTTTTCTTATTTCATTTCTTCTGATTAATTTTAGATCTTTCTTCTTTTTTAGTATTTACATTTGATACTATAACTTTCCTTCTAAGCAATGCTTTCATTACATCATAAAACCTTGATTAGTTGCATTTTCATTTTTATGGAGTTAAAATTATTTTATTACCTCTTGAGACTTCTTTCGTGACCCTTTTGTTGTTTAAAAGTGTGTTGTTTGATCTACAAACTTTGGTGTACTTTCTGGTCATCTGTTTATTGCTGATTTCTACTTTAGTTCCATAATGGTCTGAGAATATACCTTTTATTATTTCTTTTCTAAAAAAAATTAAGGTATATTTTATGACCCAGAATATTGCCCACATTTGTGAATGTTCCATGAGAGTTTGAGAAAAATGTGTATCCTGATGTTTTTTGAGTACTCCAGCAATGTCAATGACATGAATTCGATTGATAAGGCTATTGCC
>PVIY010053382.1:0-14717 GCA_004026745.1 Myrmecophaga tridactyla | reverse complement strand
CTAGGAATAAATTTAACCAAGTCCATGAAAGACTTGTACTCTGAAAACTATTACACATGAACAGAGAAATAAAGAAGACCTAAATAAATAGAAATATACCTCATGTTCATAAATTGGAAGAAGAGATAGTTAAGATGTCAATATTACCACCCAAAACAAACTACAGATTACATAGAAATATAATCAAAATTTCAACAGCCATTTTTCACAAATGGAAAAGCCAAGCCACATAATCAAAGGACCCTGGGGAGACAAAATAATATAAAAAGAACAAAGTTTGGAGCTTGCATCTTTCAATTTCAAAGCTTGTTATAAAACTACAATAATCAAAACTTTGTGGTATTGGCATAAGGGTAGACAGATCAAAGGAATGAAACAGAGAAGCTAGAATAAGCTCATATGATTATGGCTAATTGATTTTCAATAAGAGTGTCTAGAACATTAAATGTGGAAAGAAAAATCTCTTCAAGAAATGATGTGGGGAATATTGGATATCCATCTGTGAAAGACTGATGTTGGAACCCTATATCACACCATATCAAAAATGAACTCAAAATGGTTAAAGGATCTAAACAAAAGATTTAAAATTATAGAACTCTCAGATGAAATCACAGAGATAAATTTTCATGACCACTTAATTGTCAATGATTTCTCAAATATCTTACCAAAGGACAAGCAACAAAAGAAAAAAAAGTAGCTGAACTGGGTTTCTGTAAAACTTAAAATGTTTGTGTTTCAAAGGACACCATCAAGAAGGTTTAATGATATCACACAGAATGGGAGAAAATTTTTTGCAAACCATATAATTGATAAGGGTATAATATCCAGAACCTACAAAGAATTGCAACAATTCAACAACCAAAGGCAAAAAACTCAATTTAAAAATGAGCAAATGTGTTGAAGAAGATATGTAGATGGCCAAAAAAACATGCATGGAAAGATGCTCCACATCATTAATCATCAGTAAGATATAACTCTTACTGTGATATCATTTCTCATCCACTAGGATTGTTACAATAAAAAATATAGAGAAAATTACAAGTGCTTGCAAGGATGTCGAGAAATTGGAACCTTTAAGTTTCATAAAGGCAACACTCAAAATTGAGGCTGTGGCTTATTAAATTGGGAGCCTCTCTTGCTTAAGAAAAATGTAAGGAATTCCCCAGTGGGGAAGCTTAATAGTTTTATCTTTCCCATTTCTTCATGGGACGTTGAAAGCACTTTTTCATATTCTGCCCCAAATACTCTGAAATGCATCATCGTATAACATTAACTTATACAGAACACTAAGATTATGTTCCTTATTCTAGGTTCCATATCAAATAAAGCTGAATTAGGTTGTTTAACTGACTGGACACATTAAATTAGACAGTGCAAAATTTGGACAAAATAACCATTTTTCTTTTATCTTACACAAAAATTAAGGCTTTAAAATATAGACAATATTATTCTTTACCTTGTATAATTATTTACCTTAGTTTTAACCAGATCAGTTTCATCATATCTTTAACTGGAGTTTGATATCTTTAGGTTGTTTTTGTTTTGTTTTGTTTTGTTTTTGTTTGTTTGTTTGTTTGCTTGTTTGTTTTTTTAAACCACTGCTGTGTGGACCCATGCGCACTTTCTGAGCTGGAGAACCAAATCTGAGTTTCAGGTGTCAGGGAACTACTGGGCTATACAAAGAGTAACTCACCTCAGAATTTAATGATAACAGTTAATGCTTACAATCTGAGCTTAGATTTTTGTAAGCATTTTAAAATGATGCTTCTTTCAGAAATAAAAACATTGGACAGTTCTTTTATATTAAGAAACCATGGCAGGTGTTTTGTTCTGTATCACTTTGACACATTTAACAGAATTAAATTATTGAATAGGTAAAATATGTGTATATTTGTTCTGCCTTTCTTTTAAAGTTTTTCCTTGTTACAAATAGAGCTCTGACCTATAGCTGACCACATATCACTTTTAGAGAGGTATTTGAGCAAAGGAATGCAACTGACAATTTGGCTATTTCAATGATCTGTAGCCTTCTAAGAATAACTATAACCATGACTAACAACTCCAGACCATTGAAAAACATTGCACAGATTAGTATCAGGATATAACATGGACAGTGAGAGCACTGTAATATTTTTAGGAATTTATACAATCTCTAAATATATGAATAATAATTTACCTATACAAATTTAACCAGAAACAGGATTGAAAATCCCTTTTAACCACTGTGATACTCCCCAAACACCTCTTACACAATAGGTTAAACTATTTTAGCACCTTACTTATACAAGGTGAAAGAACAAAGAAAGTAACAGCTTTTCCCTTAACAGTGAGAATGCTTGTCTTCTATAATAATGGATAATGCCAACATAAACCTTAATAAGGATATTATTCTGATGTCTATGTTATTTTAACAGGAGAAAACTAAACTTTAGTTTTGTATGAATATCATCTTAACAACAAAAAGCTTTCTTTTTTAAAAATATGTGATACACAAAGCTTTTGAACTCTATACTTCCTTCCAATAGCAGTATTCATAAAGGGGGAAAGGGACAGAGATATACAAAATAATGGAAGAAGGAAGAAATATATGCTTGGGTTTAGAACATATCCAGGCATCTATATACTTTATGCTCAGAAAGTACAAATGGTTATTTATAATATATCTAAAATCTCTCAGTCTATTTCAGCGCTATATGCAGAAGTCAGAAAAGCCCTTTATATTTCATATAAGTGTATTCAGCTTTTTTTTATATTTAAGGGATTTATATCCAGAATAAAACCTCAAGTTTTTCTCAACATTATTCCCAACTCCTAAATAATGCCAGCAATGTGTTAGTGCACAAAATTAAGTTATGGCTTTTAAAAACTACTTCAGAGTTCTAATTGTTTAAATGCTACATTCTTATTTAAAGTTCTTACATATGTCATCTCTTCTATGAGGACCTCTTAGGTCATTCCTTATCTGTCTGCTTTTTAAATTCTTCCAGCATTTCTATTCCTTTGTTACTAATGTCTTATACTATGCCTTAGTACATGTATATTCTAACTAGATTATAAACTCTTTGAGGCTAAGACTTATGTCTTTTTTTATTCATGACAGACTGACATTAACAAAGCTACAAATTCAAATTCTTACACATACTGAGGTAACAAATGGCCAAGTAACAAAAAGATTCTTTGAAATGTAGGTAATCAAGGTTAAAAAAAATACATTTATATTTCTTACTAAACTTAACTAATTTCTTAAATAGGGTATAGTTGAAGCATCAGCATAATTTAAATTTTATTATACTTTATATAATGTTATTCCTAGGTACATTGCTCAGTTTATGTAACTTAACCTAAATCTAGTTAGGTCATTTTAAGAGGAATTTTGAAAGTGTATTTATAATATTAGGTAATTTTTTAGTAAGCTTATATGGATATAGGGAGAACACCCTCAAGCAGAATAAAATTTCATTTGCTCAATTCAAAATTTATCATAAAATTCCTTTTATCTGAGGTTGAAAAAACTCTTTGTTTTAATAATATCTTAAAATACAAACAATTTTAAAATTACAGTGACTATCAAGTTCTGGAAAATAAACTGCAATTGTTTAATTTTTCCTAAGTCTAAATTCAGGAAAGCTTTCCCATATCTCTCAAAGATCTCTCATTTTATGTATTGAAATTTGATAATTATATTTTATTCAGTTAGTCTTGTCCCAAGCCTAATTATATTTTAATAATAATCTACTTACTACAGTTACCATTGCAAATGTATTCTTGGAAAAAATAATATTAATAAACATGGCCTATTCTATAACATTTTTAAACATTTTTTCAAATATTAACTTTATTGATGTATGTATTTTTAAGTATACATGTGGATGACTTGACAGATCTATACTCTTAAGTAACAAATGCGTCATGAACATTTCCATGTCCCCACAAAGTTTTCTTGTGTCCTGTTGCAGTCAATGCCACTGCACTTAATTATTTCTATGTACCTCATTGGTTCTCTTTTTTTGTTTAATTTTTTAAAAATATAACAACAAGCACAAATGTTCTTACATATGATCATTCCATTCTACATATATAAGCAGTAATTCACAATATCATCACATAATTGTATATTCATCATCATAATAGTTTCTCAGAACATTTGCATCAGTTCAGAAAAAGAAATAAAAAGAAAACAGAAAAAAATTCAGACATACCATACCCCTTACCTTTCCCTTTCATTGATCACTCGCATTTCAATCTACTAAATTTATTTTAACATCCGTTCCCCCTATTATTTATTTTTTTCATATGTTTTACTCCTCTGTCAATACTGTAGATAAAAGAAGCATCAGACACAAGGTTTTCACAATCATGCAGTCACATTGTGAAAGTTATATCATTATACAATCATCTTCAAGAAACATGGCTACTGGAACACAGCTCTTCATTTTCAGGCAATTCCCTCCAGCCTCTCCATTGCATCTTAAGTAGCAAGGCGATATCTATTTAATGTGTAAGAATAACCTCCAAGATACCCTCTCAACTCTGTTTGGAATCTCTCAGCTATCGACACTTTATTTTGTCTCATTTCACTCTTCTCCCTTTTGGTCGAGAAGGCTTTCTCAATCCCTTGATGCTGAGTCCCAGCTCATTCTAGGACTTCTGTCCCATGATGTCAGGAAGGTCCACACCCCTGGGAGTCATATTGCATGTAGAGAGGGGGAGGGCAGTGAGTTTGCTTGTTGTATTGGTTGGGAGAGAGAGAGAGGCCACAACAGAGCAACAAAAGAGGTTCTCTTGGGTTTGACGCTTAGACCCAATTTTGAGTAGGCTTAACCTATCCTTTGGGGGGGTTAGCTTCATATGAACGAACTCCAAGATTGGGGGCTCAGCCTTTTGTTTTGGTTGTCCTCACTGCTTGTGAGAATATCAAGAATTCTCCATTTGGGGAAGTTGAATTTTACCCTTATCTCACCATTCCCCCAAAGGGACTTTATAAATACTTTTTTATTCACTGTTCAAATCACTCTGGGATTTATTGGGGCATCACTCTGGATAAACATATAAAATCTTATGCCCTACTCAAGGTTTCATGTATTTATGGTGTTCAATTAAGCTGTCCACATTAGTTATATTAGAAAATGCACTAGTCAAAATATAAATTTTGTACCAAATAAACATTTTTTGCTTTAGTTTCATACATAAGTTACAATTTTAAAATATTAATTACCATCTATTTTCAACACTCTGCAGTATTGACATTCCTTTGTTCTTCCACATGCAAAAACATTTTTAAATTTGCACATTTAGTCAGTATCAGTATATACTCTAGGCATTCCTAGAGTATACTATCTCAGTCATTATCATCTATCTTTCTTTCTGATTTCATTTGTAACCCCAGCCCTCTTCCCTCTGTCATTCTCACATTCAGCTTCATTCAGTGTTCTGACATTATTGTATTACAGTTAGTTAGTATTGTGCTATTCATTTCTGAATTTTTAAAATCAGTCCTGTTGCACAATCTGTATCTCTTCAGCTCCAATTACCCAATATCTTACCCTATTTCTATCTCCTGATGCTCTCTGTGTAACATTCTTTAGGCTTAGCATTTCTAATCTCCAGGCCCAGTAAAAAGAAAAGGAATTCTAAACCACATATCCCCATATCTTTCTGTGACTAGCACTCACCCATACCTGCTTTTGGTGATTGAGCCTTAAAGCAGGAATTGGTTGCACAGACAGAAAGACATCAGGCTTGCTGGGCCTGAAAGTTTTAGGTGAGGACCATGGATTTTTGAAGTTCCTATCTCTTCCTTTATCAATTTCCAATTATTAGATTTATTTTACAAAAAGTTGTGACCATGAACATTGGAAAAGGTGTTTGCTTTTTCCAGAGGCATCTCTGGCCATTTTCGACTGCCCTAAGGAAATTCCAGAAACAGTTTCTTTCTAATGTCCTGGTTTGTTTATACTAATTACAAAGCTAAGGTTTTGAATCTTGCCATCCAGAGACGTTTTATATTTCTCTTTTACTCTTTTACTTCAGAAGTATCAATTTGTATATTTATATCAGGCATCTACTTATTTTAAGCAGTTCAAATAGAGCTCATTATTCTTATTAATTTGCCATTACCATCTGGAGGTATGAGAATATACAATGAAAAGGAATACAAACAAATAGAAAAGTAATTACTCAAAAAAACAAAAACACAGAAATATTTTTGAGAGGGGCAAATAAAGGATTGCATATATTATCTTATCCCATTTCTACCTTTTTCACCAAGCAATTCTAACTGTAACTTCAACTTTGACTATAATGATAGTATTTTCATTTTAAGCCATTTTGAGGCCACGTTATGTTACAGAAATAAAATTAACCAATACCTAGGTAGCACACTGGCTAACACTCAAACAGGCCCATTTAATCTCATTAAATTCCACTTAATTGTTAGATTAGGTCAGCGTTCCAAACCCTGTGCATATGGTACCCCTAATCAGAAAGTGTAGAGGTCAGAGCAAAGGGGTCATTGTGGAAGTGTGACCCTGGCCTAGGTCAAGGGGATTGAACCTCCTATTTACTCCCTGATCCACTTCTACCCTGATCACCCACTCACCTGGTCAGATGTCTGGACATGGAACTGGAAACGGCTTCTCTCTTTGAAGCTTTCTTAAGGCACCAAAAGTCTCTGGAGTGCCAGCAGAACAGAGAAACCCGGCTGTCAACCCTCTAGACTAAATTCAGTCCAGTGATCACAGAAGGCTCGGTTACCTGGCTCACCTGCTTTCCTAGGGCTCCAGAGATTTAGGCATTCATCTGATCTGGGTTGCCAATTGTTACTGGGGAAAGGTTTTTCATTCTTTTGCCTGACATGCTCAATAACCAATTCCTGAGACACTGGGGTTTAAACTAGAAAAAGAGTTCATTACTATGTGCACAGTTGGAGAACACATGGCCCAGCAGCCCAAAATCTGTCTTTGCTACTTTTTATTTTAAATTTATTTCTGATGTCTTTGTGGACCTTAATTTCAACTATTTCTTCCCTCTCTCTTATACAGTCAATTACTCTTTCCTTTGGGTCTTTCTCTGTTGTTTTACAAGTAAAAGACAACTTTTGAAGGTCACCAGTGGCCTCCATATTGTGAAATCCTGGAGTCATTTCTCAGTCCTCTTGCTGCTTAACTTGTCAGTAGTAACTAGAATACTGCTGATCACGTGTTCCTTCCTGAAGCATTCTTCATTTGCTCTTACAACACTGGTTCCTTCTGGCGTCTTTTATATCATTCTGGTGATTCCTCCTCAATTTCTTCTGTAGTTCTGCCTCCGCTCTCTGACATCTTAATGTTAGAGGGTCCCCAGGGCTCATCCTTGGGATTCTTATTACCTGTCCTTCTCCACTGTTGATCTCATTTAACTTCAAGGCTTTAAATTCTATTTATATTTCAATAGTATTGAGACATATTTTCAACTGGGCCTTTCCTTTCAACTCCAAAGTTCAGTACCTATCATCACTCAAATTTGTTACTCATGTCATACTTAACATGTCCAAAATTGAACTTCTGAGAGGCCTTCAGAAAACATTCCTCAGGTTAATGGAATCTTTCTCGGTTAAGGGATCTTAATCTTCCTAATTGATCAGGTCAAAAACTTGAAGTCAAAATTTATACTTTTTCTTACATCACTCATTAAATATTTCAGCAAATCCCTCTGACTCCATCTGGAAAATACCCTCAGTGTCTGATCACTTGTCATGATCCCTACCACAATGACCTCTATGGAATCCCTCTATGGGATTTTAGTAACAGCCTCCTAATAGATTTCCTTGCCCAAACTCCTCCAGGTACTTAGTCCATTACAAGCACCATAAACTTAAGTCAATATAATGACCTACAACCCCCAACCCCTTCTATCCAGAGTCTCCATAGCTGATCTCATCTCCAACATTTCCTACCCTCATTCACCTTGTTTCAGTCACCCTGGATTGTTACTGTTACCAGACAGCAATTGGTAAACAAATGCTAAAAAAATCTTGTATATGCAGGTATTTATGCTATTATGTTCGTATAAAGAAAGACAAAAGAAAACCTAAACACCTTCCCAAATGTTTTCAGCCCTTTTCAATGATTGCAAATTAAAAATATATATATTCTGGAAGAGTAGTGATATACTTGTTCTTTTATGGAGGAAAATTAATTATATTTAAAAAGAGGCCACCATTTTTTTTTTTTTTTGCTTGTTAGCTTTTGTTTGTTTGCTTGTTTTTGCATGGACAGGCACCAGGAATCAAACCCAATTCTCTAGTGTGGCAGGCAAGAACTCCACCTGCTGAGCCACGATGGCCCACCCACCACCATTATTTTTTATACTCCTGCTGGTCATATAAATCAATCCACTGTGGTGGAAAGGATTGGACTATCAGTCAGGAGACCCTGGTTGTATTCAAAACTGTGCCACAATTTATGGTATCTTCAGGAATGTATTCAACTTCCTTGAATTCTAATTCCACATGTATAGATGAAGGGGACTGAGCTGAATAGTTATTTCCCAAACAAGATAAAAATAATCACTGGAACACTTTCTAATGTATGCAATAACCTGAGTAACTATATAAGCAGATAAGTGGAAAGTTGCCCTGATGACAACAGATTGGAGGTGGGTCATTTGGAGCCCTTACTTACCTTTAGGATCATGAGGGGCAGCTAGACAGCATTTCCAGTGCAAATGGATCAAGATTTGAAATTCCCTGTGTTCCTTACCATATCTTTTACATTCTGATTTTCTTGCACCTTGCTTGCAATCAGTTGAGTTTGCATTTCCTATCCCTGAAATATTTACACTTTTATCCCTTCTTTGCCTCTGCTCATCACATGACTTCAGTTGGTATATAGGGAGCATCTTCAGTAGCCTTCAATTGTATCTGCTCACCTGCAACCTTTCCCAACTCTAGTCAATTCCACACCACTGTCAGTTACTTATTCCTAAACCATATTCTCTTGCACTGAAACTGTGAATAGTATTCCATGTTCCTACAGATTAACACACAATTCCAAGGCCTGTACTTGAGGTCTTCCAAAATACAGTACAATAAAACTTTCTGGCATATACACTCTCTAGCCAAGCTGGAAAAGTTATTCTTGGAACACTTCCAATTTTTTTCGTTCATACATTTCTTTATTTTTATGTATATGTACCTTGGAAATTTCCTCCACTCATTCTTCCTTTCAAATATCACATCTCACTTAATACTGCTTTATATCCTCTTCATTCTCCTTTCTGTTTACCTCCTTCTTCATTGTTCTTCTGTCTTTCTGGATTAAAAAAATTATCTTTCTTAACATACATCACTTGAATGCATGCATCATTTTGTTTGTGCTTCTTGTAGTACAAATATTATTCTATTTTTCATTGGGTGTCAGCTTATTTTCTTTAATTGGTCTTTGTAAATTACAGACTACTTAAAGATAAGCACTTTGTACTACCCATTCCTTGAATTCTTATTCAGTGGTATTGCATATAGTAAATACTTAATTTTCAAAATTTCTTAAATTAAATTTAATTTGGGAGCTGTAGAAAAACTAGTACATTTTCTCTTTTGCCAACTAATTTATAATTTATAATATTGTAGTATTTTACTACACCTATATTACAATATTCATAATGTGGCAAGAAACAATGCTTTTCACTGATAATGTTAATGGTAGTGGTTGGGACGAAACTGATCCTGTACAGAGAATAAAAGATCCTTCATGAGAATTCAATTACAACTCTTGAAAATTACCTATGAATAAATATTTACAGAAAGTGAATTCCACATTTAACAATATGCTCTCAAAATAACAAATGTACAGGGCGGCTGCCATGGCACAGCAGGCAGAGCTCTGACCTGCCATGCTGGAGGTCTGGAGTTCGATCCCTGGTGCCTCCTGCCCATATACAAAATTTAAAAAGAAAAAAAAATAACAAATGTACAGATAAATTGGAAACCTGATATTTCCTTGGATAGAAATAATATTTTCTAGGTTATGACTTAAAGGGCTTATTAGCAATGGCCCCACTGGGACAACATTCAACAACAATGAGAAATTCATCTCTAACTTTACCTCCTAGTATATAACATGCATAAAGTTTAAGGAGAAGCAAATTGCAAACAAAAAAGAAGAAGAATTTGTGCTATGATCATGATACATCAGATTATTCATGTGGAATCACTGAAATAAAAACAGCAGGCATATATAGTGAGTCTATATGGCATCCCAGCTATGACTCATGTAAGTTTTAATACTACTGCAACTTCAAATAGTTTGCTGTAAGTAACCTATACTGATATAATTTTCTATTACTCAAATTATGTTGATGACATAGAATTTCATTTGCTGTGTTTGAACTCCCATTTAATGTTCTGCAATGAAGTATTTTATTTTCCATATGCCACTAAACTTTCTACCTGTACCAGTGCATTTCTCTTCTGCAGACTCAGCCATGTGGATGTTTGAGTTTATATTTACAGTTTTATAGCATAAATGTACCACTAAAGTAAATGGGCAAGTATTTACTTAAATTAAGTTGCATCTTTAGACATGTGGATACATGTATTTTTAGTAGTTGCACTTGACCTTGATGCATCTTTTATGCCAACACATTATTTTATAATGGTTAGCATATCATTTTTAGAAATAAATTACAGTTCTGTCACTTATTTGCCATATGGTTTAGGTCAATTATTTAACTTCACTGAGATACTGTAATATAAGAATAATTCTATACTGTAAATATTCTAGATTACACACACACACACACACACACAAACACCCATGGATTATACCACTCTAAGTCACTGGATGAAATTAAAGGAGGTTTATCAAGTAGGCATATTATTAAATGAAAAATATTATCCTATCAAGATATTTTAGTTGTTTTAATGACCTTTTTTATTATTCTAATAAATTGTTTTGAATGACAATTTGTGGCATTTATGGTCCCCTATATCATTCTTAGTTTATAGTGATTTGGAGACTTAACTTTTCATTTCATAATTTGAAAGACTCCATGTTATTTGTGTATGGGCTTTGTCTCACTCCCACTATTTGGTGGGTGATGTGTCCATAATTTAGTGCTCAGATAGGGTCCCATACATCAAAAAATCTCAACTTAGCTCACTCACCTTCGTCCTGTAAGTATGAAAGTCCATCTTCAATTTTGCATATGCCTTTCAGTTTGTCTCTTGTGAAGTTTTATGTCCTTCATGTTTCATTTATTTATTTTTATTCTTGTACCATTAATATACCTCTATAATATTTTTGGGACAGAAGAACCATCATTTGGAGTTCCATGATTCATGCTAAGTTTATAGGGTGCAGAGCTAACAGAATAACTCAAAAGTGAATAGTCAGTGACAGAGGTGTAGATTACAATTTGGTTACTGATATCTAACCAAAGTGTTTTTCTGCCCTAAATTTTGCGTGTCTCCCTTAATAATTATGGATCTGGATGATCCAGAAATTATTTTTATTAAAATATTATCTTTTTCTACATTATTTATAAAAGTTTATGCAAACTAATGAATGCAATAATTTTGTGGTATTTTGAGAAATCTCTTTAGAAGGAATTCATAAGTTAAACTCTCTAGTGCCTGATTTTCAGTATCTCTTTTCTGATCCTTAATATATCTTTATTTTATATTTAATGTTACATGATTTATCAGATACATCACAGGAAAAATATGTTGATGAATGTTCAGAAAAATGAGTCAATAGGGTTTGATCTCTATGTTGGAGCATCAAGAAATTTACCAATGCTTAGGAAATTAGTAGAAATACAAGTAAGTAATATAATCAGTCTAATGATGTTTATTTTAGAAAATTAATGTAAGAAATAATATATTTCCAAAATAAAGGAACAAAAATATCAGATAGAAGAAATGGAAATCTTGTGGTGTGATTTCAGAGTTCATAGGAAAGTTGCAACACCTTTCTTTACTCTTCTTCAACACTTCATTTGTAGTTTTAATATCTATGAGAATTTAATCTTCTTTAGCATTGGGTTTTGGTTTCCAAAGAAATCTCATCTTTCATATTGACCACCTCTGCAGCATTCCCTTTTGTTCAACAGAAGTAGCATTTGAGGATGAAATGTCTCAGACTTTCACTCCTAAGAATTCACTTACTACATTTTTTCCTAGACCCATTGCTTAAAAGTTCCATCTACAAACCAGATTTATTAATTAATAAGCCATTCTCTGCACTTTGTGAAATAATGTAAATGTATTGTTTGTAAAAAGAATTTTTATGTAGAATGACAAAAGCAGAAACCATTTTGGAAAATTATAGATCTGGATTTATTAAGATATTTTAAGCTGTTTCATAGAAAATATAAATAAGATTAGGAGGAAAAGAGCAAACTAAAATATTTGTGGAATATCTGAGAAAAGACTAATATCTTATATGTAAGTTATTCTTGTAGCAAATAATAAAAAAAGTGAGGAGCCCAAGAGAAATGTGGGCCAAGGTAATGGGAAGGCAATTAATGAGAGAAAAAATACAAATGGCCATATCTTATATCAATAAATTTTCAGCCCCATTAAAAATTATGAAACCCATTAAAACATCAGTAAGGTATATTTTCATCCAGCAAAGAAGTAAAGATAGCATTGTCAAGCAAGGGCGAAGAAAAAAAATGGGCATACTCACGCCTCATTTCAGTGAGATAAGCTTTGGTATAATAAACCAAACATTTTTGAAGTGTGTAATTATCATTCTGAATTCTAGATAAATACTTTTGTATACACATAACATTTTAGCTAAAAGCAAATTTATCAGAGAACCATTAATATTAAGGAAAACTGAAATCACCCCTATAATAAAATATAAATATTTCTGATGTATTGTTAAATAAGTTATAAACAATATGTACTGCATGTACCCTTTTAATTAGGAATAGTACACACTTTGATATTTTGTAAACCATTTTAATTTGCATATGCAAATGTTTAATGGTAGAGGGAACAAAGGCCTAAGACTTATCATTATAACCTCTATTGAACACCAACCAATGCCTGGTATGCCTAGTTTTATAATTCTTTTAATCCTTATAACATTCCTATAAGATATAATCCATTATTTCCCCCAATTTATGGATCCAAAATTGACCCAGAGGAAGTTTAATTTGCCTAGGGTCACAGCACTAAGAATTATAAAATAAAGAATTCAAAATCTGTCAGTCTGACTCTAGAGCTTATCTGTCCTATTTATTTACTTTGGTAAGAATTTTTTTTATATATTTAAAGTAATTTTATTGAGATATATTCACACACCAATCAGTTCATCCAAGGTATGCAATCAATGGTGCACAGTACCTTACATTTTTGTGTAGTCATCAGCATGAAATTTTCATTAATCTAGTAAAAGGTTTAAAAAGAAAAAGACAACCCAAGAATCCCATTCCACTTACCACTCCCTATTATTGACAACTAGTATTGCATTGTATACACTTTTAACTTGATTGTTAAATAGAGGTAGGTTAACTAAGATAGTTTAGTATTGACTATAGATTTAGATAGAGATATAGATCAGTGGAACAAAACAAAACACTCAGAAGAAGGCCCTTTCTTTTAAGAATATAGTTATACAATCATTATCAATGATAAGTAATACAAGATTGCAGTGTTTTGATTATTCTTAAACAAAATGTAGTAGAAATATTTTTGCATTTTTTTTTACATGGGCAGGCACCAGGAATCGAACCCGGGTCCTTTGGCACAGCAGGCAAGCATTCTTACCTGCTGAGCCACCGTGGCCCGCCCTTTTGCATTTTTAAAAATGCTTTTTATTGCTGAATATAGCATATACACAAAGAAAAGAAAGGAAAAGCAATGATTTTTAAAACATTTCAACAGTTAGTTACAGAACGAATTTCAGAGTTTTTTATGGATTATCATTCCACTATTTCAGATATTTCCTTCTAGCTGCTCCAAAACACTAGAGGAAATATAGATATTTTTTTCTTTTTTTGGTGAAAAATAGCATATACAAAAAAGCAATAAATTTCTAAGCACATTGCAACAAGTAGTTGTAAAACAGATTGTAGAGTTTGTTATGGATTACAATTACACAATTTAAGTTTTCACTTCTAGTTGCCCTGAGATACTGGATACTAAAACAAAATCAATAAAATAATTCATCAATCATACTCATTTGTTAAACCCTGCCTTCCATGTATAACTCCACCATCACATTTGACCTTATTTCCCACTCTTTAGGGTTATTTGGGCTATAAGCATTTTCATTTTTCACGTTGGAAGGGGCCGTGGTAATATGGGATACAGGGATGGAACTAGATGATGTTCTGAAAAGGCTGGCCCTTCCTCATTTCAGGACTGATCTGGTTCTGTGACCCATCTGGAGGTTGTAGGTTTCTGAAAAGTTACCCTAGTGCATGGAACCCTGTAGAGTCTCATATAATGCTTTAGGTTTTCTTTAGGATTGAGAGGAATGGTTTTGGCTGGGGGTTAGCAAGTTATGATAGATAGCAATGTCTAACTGAAGCTTGCATGAGAATGATCTCCAGAGTAGCCTCTCAATGCTTTTTAAACTGCCTCAGTCAATGACACCTTATTTGTTACACTTCTTTCCTCATTTTGGTCAGGATGTTATTGGGGATCCAAAGGTCCCAGGGTCAGACTCATCCCTGGGATCCATCTCTACATCACCAGGATGTCATGTCCCATGTATTGGGGAGGT
>PVIY010053381.1:0-14709 GCA_004026745.1 Myrmecophaga tridactyla | reverse complement strand
CTCTCCGAATCTCTCATTCTCCAAAATGTTTCCTCTTTTATAGGACTTCAGAAACTAATCAAGACCCACTCAAATGGGTGGAGACATGTCATCCCTTAATCCAGTTTAACAACCATTCTTAACTAAATCACATCAACCAGGGAGATGATCTCATTAGTTTCAAACATACAGCATTGAGTAGAGATTATTCTATCTTTATAAAATGGGATTTATATTAAAACATGACTTTTCTTAGGGGGCATACTTCCTTTCAAACCAGCACAGATATATTTAAGATATTAAAAGAAAAAAACTGTTGGCCAAAAATTCTTTATCTGGAAAAACCATCTTTCAAAAATGCAGAAGAGTCTATTGTTTTTTATTTTCTATTTCATTAATTTCTTCTAATCTTTGTTATTTCTTTCCTTCTGCTTGCTTTGTGATTAGTTTGCTGTTTTTCTCCTGTTTCTCCAATTGTTCAGATCATTGATTTTAGTTCTTTACTCCTTATTAATGTAGGCATTTAGGAATATAAATTTCCCTCTTAGCACTTCTTACACTGCATCCCATAACTTTTGATACTGTGTTTTCATTATCATTCATCTCAGGATAATAACTGATTTTTCTTGCAATTTCTTCTTTGAAGACCCATTTATTGAGAGTATGTTGTTTAACCTCAATATATTAGTGTATTTTCTGGTTCTCCATTTGTTAGTGACTTCCAATTTCATTCTATTATGATCAGAGAAAGTACTTTATATCATTTCAGTCTTTTCAAATTTATTAAGACCTGTTTTGTTTCCTAGCATATTGTCTATCCCTCAGAATGTTCCACGAGCACTTGAGAAGAATGTGTATCCTGCTGTTTTGAGATGCAGTGTTCTATATATTTCTTTTAGGTCTGGTTCTTTAATCTTATTATTTAGGTTCTCTGTTTCTTTACTGATTCTCTGGTGAGGGGTTCTATCTACTGGAGAGAGCTGTTTGTTGAAGTCTACCAATATTATAGTAGGGTTGTCTAATACTCCCGTTAGTTTTGCCTGTGTTTGCCTCAGTACTTTGGAGTACCTTGATTATGAGCATATTTATGATCATTATTTCTTCTTTTGAATTGCCCCTTTTATTGCAATATAGTGTCCTTCATTATTTCTTATAACATTTTTGTATTTAAAGTCTATTTTGTCTGATATTAGTATAGCTACCTTAGCTTTGTTTTGGTTACTACTTGCCTGGAATATCTTGTTCTCTTCTTTCACTTTCAACCTGTTTGTATCATTGGGTCTAAGATGAGTCTCTTATAAACAGCATATAGAGGGATAATACTTTCTAATCCATTCTGCCATTTTGTCTTTTGATTGGGGGAGTTTAATCCATGCATATTCAAAGTTATTACTACAAAGGCAATTCTTGATTCAACCATCTTACCTTTCAGCTTTTATTTGTTATATCTGCTTTTCTCTCTCTTTTTTTAATTCCTTAAGTTACTCTTACTAATATTCTTCAGTTCTGTACCTTCCTCCAGATCTCTCTCTCCTGTCCTTTCTTTTCATCTGGCAGGACTCCCTCTACTAGTTCTTGTACATCTGGTCTCTCATTAATGAACTTCTCAGCTTCTGTCTATCTATAAATATTTTAAACTGTCCCTCATTTTTTGAAGGACAGCTTTGCTGGGTAGAAAATTCTTGGCTGGCAATTTTTCTCTTTCAGTGTCTTAAATATATTGTATCACTGCCTTCTCACCTCCATGATGACTGATGAGAAATCAGGACTTGATTTTATTTGGCTTCCCTTGTTTGTGGTGAGTTGCTTTTCTCTTGCTGTTTTCAGAATTTTACCCTTTTCTTTGGCATTTTACAGTCTGACAACTATATATCTTGAAGTGGGTCTATTCAGATTTATTCTGTTCAGAGCACACAGGACTTCTTTGATTTGCATATTTAAGTCTTTTATGACAGCTGGGAAAATTTAAGCCACTATTTCTTCGAATATTATTCCTAGCCCTTTTCCTTTCTCTCTCCATCCAAAATACCCGTGATGTGTATATTTGTGTGCTTTGTAGATCAGTCATCTCCCTGTGACCCTATTCAAAGTTTTCCATTTTGGATTCCATTTGTTCTTTTGTCTGTTCAAGTTTGGGTGATTTGTCTTCTAGCTCATTGATTCTTTCTTCTGTCACTTCAAATATACTGTTGTGTGCCTCCAATATATTTTTAACTTAATTTACACTGTCTTTTATTTCCATAATACCTGTTATTTTTCTATGTATTCTTACAAATTCTTCTTTATGCTCTTCTAGTGTCTTCTTAATACCCTTTATCACTTTATATACATTTTCCTTCACTTCCTTGAATTGATTCAGGAGATTTGCATGTCTTTGATTAGTTGGTTCCTTGAGAAGATCAATAAATTGACAAACTCTTAGCTAGACTGACAAAGACAAAAAGAGAGAAGCTACAAATAAATAAAATCAGAAACAAGAGGTGGACATTACCATGGGCCCTAAAGAAAAAAAGATCATATGTGGTTAGGATGAACAATTGTATGCTAAGAAGCTAGACAACTTAGATGAAATGGACAACTTCCTACAAACACATGAACAACCTTGAGAAGAAATAGAGGACCTCAACAAACCAATAACAAGTAAAGAATCAGATCAGTTGTCAAAAACCTACCAAAAAAAGTCCAGGATATACAAGCAAGTTGGCATAAGGAAGTGTGAAATTTAGTTAGTCATTTAGAGCAACTACAAATAACCAGGAAATGGCTGGAACAACAGTTTGTGTCCATGACAGGACACATTTTACACTAATTCAGAATGGGGGTAAGGGCAGGGATCATAATAGGGAACTATAAGTAAAGCCCCAAAACTGTGGAGGTCAGTACCCCTCCCCAACTGGAATGGCAAGCAGTTGGAAAAAAAAAGAGGCAGTCTCTGCTCCGAGCAGGGGAAGGTAGCTCAACCAAGCTCCAACTGCAGTTTATCTGAGCACAGATAAACCCAGAGAAAGTGGAAAAGTAACCCTTAGGGCTCTCCTGGCAGAGAGGAGACAAGGCTGATGAACAAAGAAAAAACAACAACGAAGATTTTGGAGGCCAAGCTCAGAATACTGGAAAAGGATGTGCCACAAGAAAAGGGTACACAGAGCCAGGTAATCAATTCTGATCTTCACTGGCAAACATTTGGGACAGGCTCTGAAAAAGGATTTTTTATCTCCCTCTCTCTCTTCCCCTCCCCCCCCCCTTTTTAAAAGTACTCTAAGATGCTCATTAGAGAAAGCTGCAGGTATTTTACTTTTTTTTTTTTTTTTTTTTTTTTTTTTTTTTTTTTTTTTTTTTGGCATGGGCAGGTACTGAGAATTGAACCTGGGTCTCCAGCACGGCAAGCAAGAACTCTGCCTGCTGAGCCACTGTGGCCCACTCTACAGGTATTTTAAATTGTCAATTCAGACTTAGGCAAGCTCAGACTTAATATAGGTCTGAGAGACAATGTAACAAGTCTAGTGAAGGAGATAATTCCCTAAAGGGCATATATTCCCCAAGAAAAGTGTGGGGGGTGCGGCCCAGCTCAAGTGGTGGCCTCCTTCAGAGAATTCAGACCCCAGGGGCTGGCAGTCAGAAACAACTTAAGCTTGCCCTCACATCAGCCACTGTCCCTGGCAGGGACAGGGTCTGCAGAGAATTAAAAGCTCCATACCACTTTACATGGGTGGGACACTGAAGGCTGACAAGTGCCACCTGCTGGGCAGGATAGGTAAAGCACAAAGTCTAGAGGCTCCATAGGAAAGTCAGACCTGTTGGTTCTCACCCTCAGGGAAACTTGATACTGATTACTCTCTTCTCCTGAGACCTGTACCTGACTTGTCTGGGAAAATCTGATTCAGGTTGATCATATCTGGAAAGTCTTTCCTCAGACCCTGCCCAGTTCCATACAGGCAGGGTAAGAAATGGAAGAGCTGAAAAATTCTGACAGGTTAAACAAAATATATGTGTCATGGGTGTCCCAGAAAGAGAAGGGAACAGGGGCAGAAAGACTAATGGAAGAAATAATCACTAAAAATTTCCCATCTATTGTAAAAGACAAAATTACAGATCCAAGAAGCACAACGTGCCCCAAACAGAAAAGATCTGAGGAGACCTACTCCAAGACACTTATTAATCAGACTGGCAATTGTCAAAGACAAAGAGAGAATTCTGAAAGCAGCAAAAGAAAAGTGATCCATACAAGGGGAGCTCAACAGAAATATGTGAGGATTTCTCAGCAGAAACCATGGAGGTGAGGAGACAATGGTGTGATATATTAAAGATACTGAAAGAGAAAAACTGCCAACCAGGAATTCTATATTTGGCAAAACTGTCCTTCAAAATGAGAGTATCTATCTTTTCTGGGTTATTTCACTCAACATACTCTTCTCAACTAGAGTTCTGCAGCTATGAAAGTCAGCATTATTCCATACATAACTGTTTAAAAACCTGAAAAAGATATTAGACTTCAATTAGAGATATGACTGAAGCCAATCTGGTTAGGACTAAGGTAAATCAGGCTAAAGGATAAAGGATGATATTGACTGTATATTGAAATTTCAACTTATGTGTGAGACCAAAGGAAGAGATGCATATTTGGTGCAAAATTTATACTTTCTGTACCATACTATTAATTTTACTGGTATGGTCAGTTTATTCAAATGTCAAAATTAACATGGAACCTTGAATCAGGAGTGAGATCTTGTTGGTTTATACAGGTTAGTGTGAAGCTCTGATACATCCCAGAGTACTCTGCACAGAATATTAAAAAGTAAAATGTAAGGAAACATCTCAAGATCTAGTCATAGGTGGTAGTTTCTTAGACTTTACATCTAAACCATAAGCAACAAACAAGAAAAAAACAGATAAATGAGAGTTCCTCAAAATGGAATACTTCAGTGCTTCAAAGGACTTTTGTAAAATGGGTGAAAAGGCAATGGGCTCAATGGGAGAAAATAGTTGGACACAACATATTGATATAGTATTTATAACGAACTCCTACAACTCAATAATCAAAAGATAATGCAATAAAAAAACTGAATAGATATTTTTCCAAGAGGAACTACAGATTGCTAAGAGGCACATGAAAGGATGCTCAGCTTCACTAGTTACTAGGGAAATGCAAATCAAAACCACAATGAGGTATTAGACACCAACAACAGATGAATGGATAAAGAAAAGGTGGCATACACATATGATGGAATATTATTCGGCAGTAAAAAGGAAGAAGTCCTGAACCATGTGACAACTGGATGAACCTTGAAGACATTATGTTAAATGAAGTAAGTCAGACACAAATGGACAACTGTTTTATAATTTCACTGATACGAACTAATTTTAATACATAAATTCATAGGCAGAAAACATAGAATACAGGCTACCGGGACACAGAGTGAGGCTAAAGAATGGGAAGTGGTTGTTTAATATGAGCAGGATGTTTTATTAGGGTGAACTTAAACATTTAGATATGGACAGACAGATATGTTATTGTGAGAATAATTAACAGTGCAGTATGGTGTGTAACTGTGGCAGAAATGGGAAGTTTAGAGTCACGTATACCACCAGAAGTAAAGTTGGAGGTTGTACCAGTTTGAAACTGTCATGTACCCCAGAAAAGACAAGTTCTTTAATCCTCATTCAATATTGCTAAGTGGCATCTTTTTCATTATTTCCTTGGAGATGTGACACACTGAATTGTGGGTAGGAGTTTTTATTTATTTATTTATTTATTTATTTATTTATTTATTTATTTATTTATTTATTTATTTATTTATTTATTTATTTATTTATTTATTTTGTACATGGGCAGGAACTAGGAAACGAACCCAGGTCTCCAGCATGGCAGGCGAGAATTCTGCTGCTGAGCCACCATTGCCCTGGGTAGAGATTTTGATTAGATAGTTTCCATGGAGATGTGTCTCCACTTATTCATGGTAGGGCTGCTTATTAGACTCATTAAGAGGGAACCATTTTGGAAAAAGCTTTAGTGCCAACAGAGCCCACAAAGACAGAGATCTTTGGAGAAGGAGAAGAAAAATGCCCCCAGGGAGTCTTATGAAATGAGGAGAGAAAGCTAGTAAACATCGCTATGTGCCTTCCCAGCTGACAGAGGTGTCCAGAAGCCAGAGACCCCAGCAGATGCCAGCCATGTGCCTTCCCAGCTGACAGAGGTGTTCTGGATGTTATCAGTCTTTTTTGCATGAAGGTAATCTCTTTTTGGTACCTTAATTTGGACATTATCATGGCCCTAGAACTGTTAACTTGCAACATAAATTCCCTTTTTAAAAGCCATTCTATTTCTGGAATATTGCATTCTAGCAGCTTTAACAAACTGAAACAAGGGTTAAAACATGGGAATGTATAACACAGTGAATCTTGTGTTGGACATTGTGATGAACTATACAAATATAAAAAAGTTCTTTCATGAACTAGAGCAAATGTATGACACTATTATACAGAAGTAATAATGGAGGGGTACATCGGAAAAATGTACCTATTTCAAACTATGGACTATAATTAGTGTAATGTTTTAATACTCTTTCATCAATAGTTAACAAATATACCACACAAAAACTATGGGCCAATAAGGAGTATAAGAGGATTACGATTTTCTTTTTTATTTTTAATTCTTTTCTGGAGTAATGAAAATATTCTAAATTTGATCCTGGGTTTTTTGCACAATCATGTGATAATTCTATGAACCAATGATTGTATATTGTATACTTTGGATGGTTACTAAGCTGCCTAAATATATCTCAATAAAATTCCTTCAAAATAAAATAAAATAGAAAATAAAATTTAAAAGATAGGTTAAAAAATGCAGTAGAGTTTAAAATATTCAGAGATAAACAGAAACTGAAAGAGTTCATCAACAAAAGACCTGACCTAGATTGATTGGAAAAATTCAGAAATGGATAGCACAATACTACCTAACTGTAATACAATAATGTTAGAACACTAAATGAAGCTGAATGTGAGAATGATAGAGGGAGGAGCCCTGGGGGCACAAAAGAAATCAGAAGGAAAGATATGATAAAGACTGAGATGGTATAATCTAGGAATGCTTAGAGTGTATGATAGTGACTAGATGTACAAATTTAAAAATGTTTTGCATGAGGAAGAACAAAGGAATATCAATAATGCAGGGTGTTGAAAATAGATGGTAATTAATATTTTAAAACTTTATGTGTGCGACTAAAGCAAAAAAATGTTTATTTGGTATAAAATTTATATTTTGACTAGCGCATTTCCTAATATAACTTATGTGGACAGCTTAATTGAACACCATAAGTACATGGAACCTTGAGTAAGGCATGAGTTTTGTAGGTTTGTCCAGAGTGATGCATCAATAAATCCAAGAAGGATTTGAACAGTGAATAAAAAAGTATTTGCAAAGTCCCCTTGAGGGAATGGTGAAAAAGGGGGAAAATTCATCTTCCCCAAGTGGAGAATTTTTGATATTCTCACAAGCAGAGGGGACAACCAGAGTAATAGGCTGAGCCTCCAACCTTGGGGGTTGTTAATATGAAACTTAACCCTACAAAGAATAGGCTAAGCCTACTTAAAATTAGGCCTAAGAGTCACCCCCAAGAGAACCTCTTTTGTTGCTCAGATGTGGCCTCTCTCTCTCAGCCAACATGACAAGCAAACTCACTGCCCTCCCCCTCTCTATGTGGGACATGACTCCCAGGGGTGTGGACCTTCCTGGTAACGTGGGACAGAAATCCTAGAATGAGCTTGGACTCAGCACCAAGGGATTGAGAAAACCTTCTTGACTGAAATGGGGAAGAGAGAAATGAGACAAAATAAAGTGTCAATGGCTGAGAGATACCAAACAGAGTCGAGAGGTTATCCTGGAGGTTATTCTTATGCTTTAAATAGATGTCACCTTTTAGTTAAGGTGTAACAGAGAGGCTGGAGGGAACTGCCTGAAAATGTAGAGCTGTGTTCCAGTAGCCATGTTTCTTGAAGATGATTGTATAATGATATAGCTTTTGCAATGTGACTGTGTGATTGTGAAAACCTTATGTCTGATGCTTCTTTTATCTACCTTATGGACAGATGAGTAAAACATATGGATTAAAAATAAATAATTAATAGGGGGAACAATTGTAAAAATGAATTTAGTAGATTGAAATGCTAGTATCAATGAAAGGGAGGGGTAAGGGGTATGGTATGTATGAATTTTTTTTCTGTTTTCTTTTTATTTCTTTTTCTGAATTGATGCAAATATTTAAAGAAGTGATCATGGTGATGAATACACAACTATGTGATAAAAAAGAATGTTCATATTTTATGTTGATTGGTTTTATTAATAAAAATTTAAAAAAAAGAGACCTGACCTAGAAGAAATACTAAAGGGAGTTCTGCAGGCTGAAAGGAGAAGATAGGAGAGAGAGACTTGGAATAGAGTGTACAATTTAAGACTACCAGTAGGGTAACTAAAAGAGTAAAAAAAGAGACAGGCAGAGACAGGGAAAGATGGCAGCATAATGAAGTGCAGAATTTCATCCTCCAGAGAAGCTAGTAAATAGCCAGGAACTGTAAAGAACAACTGCTGGGGAGACACTGGTGACCACACACACAGCATACCCAGTTTGGAACGAATGGAATGACTGAGATCCCACAAGAACTGTAGGTCTCCCAAGCCACAGAAGCTGATGTCCCTCCCCCATGGGCATGGCAGGCTGGTTCCTCGAAGGGAAAGGTAACAGACTTTGCTAGCAAGGATTTAGCTCAATTAAGCTCCAGTTGCTGAATTCAGTAACAAATTCCACCTAAGGAAAACAGGGGCAAGCACAGATAAACCTGGAGTAAGTCCTAAAGGAACCAGGACTTTTCCCTCAGGTAGAGATGGGGCAGGGCTGACAGAAAAAAAGCAAACAGAGGCTTTTTGAGTTGGACAGCACAAAATACTGGAAAATGGCAGGATGCCAAGAAAATGGGGCATATAGAGCCACAAACCAATGCAGGCTCTTGACTGACAAACTCAGGGAGTGGGCTCTGGCTGTGAAAAGGCTTTTTTTTTTTTTTTTAATTTCTTCTTAACAGCTCATTAGATAGAAATGCAACCACTCTCAGGTTCCAGCACTGCCCCAGGCAAGGATGGAATTAAGGCATAACTGAGAGACAACTACTCAGGTGAAAAGAATTAATTCCCTAAAGGTCATATCTTCTCCAAGAAAAGGGGGGTGGAGCTCAGCACAAATGAAGACCCCCTTCAAGGAATTCAGGAGCCAGGGGCTGGAAAAGAGAAGCAATCAAAACCTGCCACCTCCCTCAACCTCTGTCTCAACCACATCACCAGCAGGGAGAGGCTGCTGAAACTAAAAGCACCACATCATTTTACACCACTAGAGAGATGTGGACTGACAAGCACAACATGCTGTGAAGGAAAGGAAAAGCACAGTCTAGAGGCATCATAGGAAAGTCTGACAACTTGCTAGGACTCATTCTCAGGGAAGCTTGATACATGCTACTCTCTTCTCCTGAGATGTGGGCCTGCATTGTCTGGGAAAATCTGACTGGGATCAATAATATCTGAGAAGTCCCTCTTCAAAAAACAAAAAGGCTCCATATAGGTAGAGCAAGAAGCAGAAAAACATGAACTGAAAAATTCTGATCAGTTAAAGAGAACCTATGATAAGGTCTTGAACTGAATGCCAAAGAACAGATAGAGAACAAAGCCATCTAACAAGAAAACCCTAGGTAAAACAGTTAAAACAACCTCCAGAATAAACTAATTAAAGATATCAAATGCCTAGACACCAGCAAAAAATAATAAACTATACTAGGAAAATCAAAGATATGGTTCAGTCAAAGAAACAAACCAATAGTTCAAATAAGATACAGGAATTGAAACAGCTAATTCAGGATGACAAAAAGACATGCAAAAATTCATAAAAAATCAAATTAACAAGTTGAGAGAGGAAATAAAGAATACATAGGGTGACTTCCAGGAAGATGGCTGAATAGAGTAACTCAAGATTAGCCCTGCTCCGCAGAAAAATTAGAGAGGAGACAAAAGGGCAATGAGGCAATGAGTCAGGAGTGCACCTGACCTAGGAGAGTCTTCTGCACCTCATAGGGTACCCTGGTTGCAGAGGTAAAAGAACTGAGAGGCAGAAAGCTGGAGCCTGGCACAAAGGTGTGGAGCCCATGGAAGTGCACGGGTGGGACCTGGTGACTAGGAAGTAAGCCACACTATGTTACTTGGGTGCGTGACACTGACCAGCTCAGCCCCATGATCAGCGACTCATTCCACACCCCATGCACCCAAACCTGGTCACCCGCTCCCATTCCTCGCACTCCAGGCAACCCTACCCCACCAGATCCCAGTGCACGTACCTGCCCTACAACCCCACCCCAAGTGCAGCCCAAGCCACCACTCCTGCATCCCTCCCAAGCACTACCTCCCCCTCCCTGTTCCCTCCAGGCTGTTGCCAGTGCATAAAGTCTGTGGGCACTAACCTCCATACCCAGGCTACCCTTGCATCCCTGCTCATAGTGTCGTCCAGCCTCACCCCAACCTCCTGAGTTCTGTACAGCAGTTTACAGCACTCCTAGGCCCACACATGTGCATGGGCCCCCAATCACATCATTCAGCTCTGGGAACTGCACTTTATAGCACTCCTAGAACAATGCATGCACATGGCCCTCAGCCACACTTCCTGGCTCTGAGAAAGTGCTGACCTGCATAACTGGGTCACATCTGCCCCCAATCCATGAAGGCATAACACCGACATGCTACCACAGCTCTATGAATGCATACAAATGGCCCCATGCCTTAGTCCAGCATACACTAGGGTTATGCCCCCGAGACCAGTGTACCTGCACAGCTACATCCTCACTGGACTTGGGCACCCATGTTCACAAGCATCAGTGTAACATTCCCCATCTGTGACTATACCTACCCTGAAACAAATCACTGCACTGAGTGCCCAACCCAGTACCTTGATCCCTGCTGTACAACCTTCCTGCAACAAGGCTTTAGACTACTGAAAGAAATCAACTTCCAAAGTAAATCAAGATATTTACATGCCAAGAAGATAGCAGAAGATCACTAAGCATATCACAATGCAGTCAGATATAGCCCCGCCTAAAGAACAAATCAAAACACCAGAGGAGACACAGATGTTGGAACAACCAATCAAAGATGTCCATACAACTCTACTTCATAATATAACTGGGATAGCAAACGACATAAAGGAGATCAAGAAGGCAGCAGAAGAAGACCAAAAGAGGAATTTGAAAGAATAAATAGAAAAATAGTGGATATCACAGAGATAAAAGACAGTTGAACAAATAAAGAACATACTAAAGGCACACAACACCAGATTTGAAGTGAAAGAAGAACAATAAGCAATATAGAGGACAAGATAACTGAGTTCAAGGACTCAAAACAGCAAATGGCAAAAAAGATGGAAAAAATGGAGTTGGATCTCAGGGAAATGATGGCAAAGCAAAGCACACAAATATAAGACTCATTGGTGTCCCACGAGGAGAAGAAAGGAGTAAAGGGCTAGGAAGAGTAGTTGAGGATATAATGGGGGAAACTTCCCAACCCTCATAAAGAGCATAAACGTACAAGTCAAAGAAGCCCAAAGAACTACAAACAGAATAAATCCAAATAGGTCTTCCCCAAGACATATACAAATCAGTCTGTCAAATGTTGAAGAGAAGCAGAAAATCCTGAAAGTGTCAAGAGAAAAACAATCTACAACATACAAGGGAAACCAAATGAGACTGAGTTCAGACTACCCAACTAGCACCCTGGAGGCAAGAAGGCAGTACTAGGATATATTCAAGATCCTGAAAGAGAAAGAATTCCAGCCAAGAATTCTGTACCCAGCCAAATTGTCCTTCAAAATTGAGGGAAAGATTAAAGTTTTCACAGACAAAGAAGTCCTGAAAGAATTTGTCTAAAGGGGACCGGTCCTACAAAAAATACTAAAAGGAGTTCTGCAGGCTGGAAAAAAAAGACAGGAGGCAGAGGTCTGGAGGACGGCAATTGAAGAGGACCACTAAGGATAATTTAAATAAGACAAACAGAAAGAGGGAAAAGAATATAAAGATCTGACAAATAAAATAAAAAAGATAAGATGGTGGATTCAAGAAATGCCTTTTCAGTAATAACTTTGAACGTTAACGGACTAAACCTACCAATTAGCAGAATGGATTAAGAAATGTAATGCAGCTAAATGCTGCTTACAAGAGACTCATCTTAGACATAAGGACACAAATAGACTGAAAGCCAAAATATGGAAAAAGATTTTCCATGCAAGTTGTAACCAAAGGAAAGCAGGAGTAGCTATACAAATATAGGATGAAATAGACTTTAAATATAAAGACATCATAAAAGATAAAGAAGGACACTATATATAATTAAAGGCCAATTCACCAAGAAGATATAACAATCATAAATGTTTATGTTCCCAGTCAAGGAGCTTCAAACTACATGAGAAAGACACTGGTAAAACTGAAGGAAGTGATAGACATTTCAACAATAATAGGAGGAGACTTCAATACACCACTCTCCTCTATAGACAGACCATCCATACAGAAGATCCACAAGGAAACAGAGAAGTTAAATGACTTGATAAATGAATTATAATATCATACACAGGTTATTGCACTGCAAAGCACAAGGATATACATTCTTCTCTAGTGCTCATGGAACATTTTCCAGGTAGGGCATATGCTGAGGGGACAAAAGACGTCTTTATAAATTTGAAAACACTAAAATTATTCAAAGCACTTTCTCTGATCACAATGGGATGAGGCTAGATCTCAATAACCACCAAAGAATGAGAACAGTCCCAAATATATGGAGGGCGGGCCACAGTGGCTCAGCAGGGAGAGTTTTCACCTGCTGTGCTGGAGACCTGGGTTCAATTCCCAGTGCCTGCCCATGCAAAAAACAAAACAAAAAAACAAACAAAAACAAAAACAAATACATGGAGATTAAATAACACACTCTTAACCAACCAGTGGGTCATTAAAACAGACCTTGCAGAAGTAAAAGGAATCACAAGAGGATACTATGAACAATTATACGCCAACAAACTAGACAACTTAGAAGAATTGGACAAATTCCTGGAGACATGCAAATAAGCTACACTACTCAGAAAGAAATAGCAGCTATCAGTAAACCAATCACAAGTAAAGAGATTCAATCAGTCATCAAAAATCTGCCTATAAAGAAAACCCCAGGGACAGATGGCTTCACAGGGGAATTTTATCAAGTATTCCAAAAAGAACTAACACCAATCCCGCTCAAAAGCTTCCAAAAAAGTGAGGAAAAAGGAATGGGAAGTCATTTTATGAAGCTAACATTTCTTTAATACCAAAACCAGTAAAGATGCTACAAGAAAGAAAACTACAGGTCAATCTCCTAATGAATATAGATGCCAAAATTCTTAACAAAATACTAACAAATCGAATCCAACAGCACATTAAAAGAATTATGCACCATGATTAAGTGGGGTTTATACCAGGAATGCAAAGATGGTTCAACACAACATCAGTTAATATAATACAGCACATTCACAAATTGAAAAGGAAAAATCACATGATCATCTTGAGTTGATGGTGAGAAAACATTTGAAAAAATTCAGTATGTTTTTCTGATAAACACTCTAAAAGATAGGAATCAAGGGTAACTACCTCAATATGATACAGGGAATATGTGAAAAACCTATAGCCAGTATCGTACTCAATGAAGAGAGACAGAAAGCATTCCCCCTAAGATCAGGAACAAGTCAGGGTGTCCACTGTCACTTCCACTATGCAACATTGTGCTAAAAGTTCTAGCTAGAGCAGTCAGGCAGGACAAAGATATAAAAGGCATCCAAATTGGAAAGCAAGAAGTAAAACTTGTAGATGATATGAAACTATACTTGGAAGATCCTGAGAAATCTGCAACAGAGTCACTTCAACTAATCAACAAATTCAGCAAGGGGGTGGGATATAAAATAAATGTACAAAAATCAGTAACATTTCTACACAGAAGCAATTACCTAACTGTGGAGTCAGTTAAAAAAAAATCCAGTAAAAGTAGCAACTAAAAGAATCAAACACTAAGGAATGAACTTAACAAGGGACTTAAAGGACTTGCAGACAGAAAACTACATGACATTGTTAAAATAAATTAAAGGAGATCTAAATAGATGGAAAGATACTGCCTGCTCATGGATAGGAAGGCTAAATATAATTAAGATGTCAATTCTCCCCAAATTGATCTACAGATTCAACAAGTACCAATCAAAATTCCAACAAACCACTTTGAAGATTTGGAAAAGATAACTACCAAATTCATCTGGAAGGGAAGGAGACCCCAAATAGCTAAAAGCATCTTTAAAAAGATGCACGAAGTGGGAGGATTAACACTTTAAAAAATATTATAAAGCCACAGTGGTCAAAACAGCATGGTACTGGCACAAATATAGAAGCATTGACCAATGGAATTGAATCAAGAGTGAAGAAATAGACCACCAAATCTATGGTCAATTGATTTTGGACAAGGAGCCCAAATCCTCTGAACTGGGACAAAATAGTCTTTTCAATCATTGGGCATGGAATAAATGGATATCAATAGCCAAAACAATAAAAGAGGACCTCTATCTTGCACCCTACACAAAAATTAACTCAGAGTGGATGAAACACCTAAATATAAGAACTAGCACCATAAAGCTTCTAGAAGAAAATGTA